>JALBCR010003802.1:0-228449 GCA_030710515.1 Abscondita cerata | reverse complement strand
CATGAAATTTAAAACTTGGACACCACAATTTCTGTAAACAAAAGTTTGCACATTGTGAAGCGGGCTTAAGGGTATCATTTACAATTCTAACAGCAGGTAGTCTCAGCAGGGGTTATCTTATAGAAGGACTGTAGAATGAATCATTACACTAAGCACGTTTTAGAAAATAGGTAATTTACGTTGCTTACTTAATTTTTTCTTTAAAGAATATATTTGAAGGTATCGCTAATTAAACACCATAGCTCGATTAATTATCGAATCAAAATTTTGTTTAGGAAATGTTTACAAAATAAAATTAGAAATAATTTTGATTTAAAAAACGTCTACAAGCAATAACTTTTAAATTAAATCAAAAACTAAACATGGTTATTTGGGTTGACTGATTATTACTTATTTTTAAATAAATCTAACCTACTAATTATTGTAAGTTATTAAAAAAATCATTAAACTCTCTATTCATAATATTTAGTCCTTACAAAATGTATATTTTATGACGTTTCATTTTTTCTGTAGTTAATATAAAAGTGAAAATAAAAACTAAGGCAATTCTTATTGTCAACGTATATATTTAGTTTTTGACAAGAATTTATTACATAATTATAATTAAGATACCAAGTTATAGTTTAAAATTAAATGAAAACGTTTTTTTTAAATAAAGGTATTACTATATAAATAAATATAAGAAATCAATAATGGGTGTGACCTCCATTATTATTGATACATTCTTGGAGGCGTCTGCTCATTGACGCTATCAAGGTATCAATATAATTAATATTAATCGTTTCCCATGCGGTATCAATGGCTGCAATTAGTGCATTACGGTTTACTGGTATAAAATTTGGCCCTTGTTGTCTTCGGATAACAGCAAGTATTCGAGCCCAAACATTTTCGATAATGTTAAAATCTGGGCTTTTGCTGGCCAGGGTAACAGCTCCAAGTTATTTGCTTGTATCCAGTTGCGCACAACCTGCGAAGTATAGGGTCATCATATCCCGATAGTTAATTATCGAATGTTCCAAGAAAATATGTGTAAATAGTAAATGGAATCTACTAACGTAACGTTAAGTCGTTAATTATAGTTACATAACTCTCCTTTCATAAGATATAGTTCATATTAATATGCTTATTGTAAAGCTTCGTACACACCTGAACAACAAACCGAGGAACAAACAGAACAACGAACCGAACGGCAATCGGAACATTAATTTGGACGGTGCTACGTACGAATTTTAGAACAGATTCGCAAGTCCTGATTGTTCCACGAACGGTTTGCGGCGTTCCCGCAACTTGTCGGTTTTCTCCGACATCAAAGAAAATGCGCGCGAATGCGTTTGCAGGTTTGGACGAATCTAAACAAAACGGCGAACAAACTTATGCGGGAGAATTAAATTATTTATTTTTTGTCCTCCCTTTTGTGGGTTTGTTGTGTTTTAGGTAATATTATGGAGTTGACAGAAGAAAAATGTTTTAAATTAATCAGTGTTTAAGAATGCAAGAAAAAAATGATGTCCCTATTAGCATCATTTGGGCGGGAAATTTCCAAAATAAAAAAAAGCGAAGTAAATTATAATTTTTTACTCTTCTTTGTGCGTAAAAATTTGGTTGGCACTATCTTCTTGTTTTCCGCAATTTTCTCTTCTCAATAATAAATATATATGAACTGAAAACTACTGAAAATAATTATGGAACAGCACAAACGTTCCGTTTGTTGTTCGGATTGTGGAAATCATAAAAGATCGTTTGTCGTTCTGTTTGACTTTCGGTTCGTTGTTATGTTTGTTGCTCGGTTTGTTGTTCAGGTGTGTACGAAGCTTTACAACTTAAGCAACAATTTTTGGCGAATAAAGATTAGTTTGTGATGTAATATTAGAAACACAAATTTATATCATATCAAATTTATGACAACTTAAAACCAAGAACGTGTATGTTATTGCTAAGAAATTATTAAGGAAAAGCGCAATTGCAGTGTAAATATTTATAATTAGATATTTTCGAAAGTTTATAAGTCCTCTATTGTAATCTTAATACTTAAAAGAAAATCCTGTCCATTAGCATTATAAGGAAATGGCTTTTACTTTATGAATAAGTTTCAATAACAATAGAATATCCTTGCTTGTTTAATTTACTTCCTTTGAGTCATATTGCTCTAAGGGTTGTTACATTGGTCATTAGAAGTATGTAATAAATAAACAATTACCTACTGTTTGAGAAGGGGTAGTGTGAACCAATAAATAAAGTAAGAAATGTAAATTCCATTTTAGTTTAAAATTTCAAGTGTTGTGAAAATGCCACCTCATCTCGGTGCTGATTTGAAAGCGCGGATTGTTTCGGAATTAGCGGCGGGCCGTAGCGTGCGTGAAATTTCACGTATGTTAGATATACCAAAAGCACCGTAGGGCATTACCGAGTAAAATGGAATCTTGAACACACTTTGGAAAGAGCCATCGGAAGTGGTAGACCTAAAGTATCTACACGTGCTCAAGATCTCGAGTTGTTTCATTACGTAACAGAACAACCATTTGCTACATACCCAGGGCTATAGCAGATACACATTTTCCCGGATGCCGTATAACTGCACAAAAAAGATTAAAGGAGATGGGAATAAAGAAGTATAATGCTGCTGCGAAAGAAGTTCTCAGTGACGAAAATATGAGACGTCGTCTGGAATTTGCAAGGCGATATGTGAACGAACCTTTGGAATTTTGGAATCGAGTGATTTTAGCGACGAAAAACGTTCAATAGCCGCAACGATGGACCACTAAAAGTTTTTAGAATGGAAGGAACTCGTTACGAAAATAATCACATATGTCCTAAAAACGAAGTGGTTATTTTTCTGTGAATGTGTGGGGTTGGGTTAGCGCGCGGGGTCCAGGAGTTTGTTGGGCTATCGATGGACGTCTTGATTCTGCTGCGTATTTAGATATTTTGGAAACTATTATGAAACCTTCAGTCGAAGTGTTTTATCCAGACGAAGATTATATTTTCCAACAAGTAAGTATTCTTATTTCACTATACTTTCTCCAAAAATAGTTCGGGATCTGTTGAATTAACATTTTCATAATGTATTTTTGTTGTTAAAGGACAACGCCCCTATTCATACTTCGCGGGTTGTGCGCAATTGGATACGAGAAAATAACTTGAGCTGTTACCCTGGCCAGCAAAAGCCCAGATTTTAACATTATCGAAAATGTTTGGGCTCGAATACTTGCTGTTATCCGAAGACAACAAGGGCCAAATTTTATACCAGTAAACCGTAATGCACTAATTGCAGCCATTGATACCGCATGGGAAACGATTAATATTAATTATATTGATACCTTGATAGCGTCAATGAGCAGACGCCTCCAAGAATGTATCAATAATAATGGAGGTCACACCCATTATTGATTTCTTATATTTATTTATATAGTAATACCTTTATTTAAAAAAAAGTTTTCATTTAATTTTAAACTATAACTTGGTATCTTAATTATAATTATGTAATAAATTCTTGTCAAAAAACTAAATATATACGTTGACAATAAGAATTGCCTTAGTTTTTATTTTCACTTTTATATTAACTACAGAAAAAAATGAAACGTCATAAAATATACATTTTGTAAGGACTAAATATTATGAATAGAGAGTTTAATGATTTTTTTTAATAACTTACAATAATTAGTAGGTTAGATTTATTTAAAAATAAGTAATAATCAGTCAACCCAAATAACCATGTTTAGTTTTTTGATTTAATTTAAAAGTTATTGCTTGTAGACGTTTTTTAAATCAAAATTATTTCTAATTTTATTTTGTAAACATTTCCTAAACAAAATTTTGATTCGATAATTAATCGAGCTATGGTGTTTAATTAGCGATACCTTCAAATATATTCTTTAAAGAAAAAATTAAGTAAGCAACGTAAATTACCTATTTTCTAAAACGTGCTTAGTGTAATGATTCATTCTACAGTCCTTCTATAAGATAACCCTGCTGAGACTACCTGCTGTTAGAATTGTAAATGATACCCTTAAGCCCGCTTCACAATGTGCAAACTTTTGTTTACAGAAATTGTGGTGTCCAAGTTTTAAATTTCATGAGTGTACAGCGCGTTATAGATTTGTTAATTAATTTGAGCCAAATATAAGTTTTGATGAATATAAATTTCTGGTTTGAGCATATAATTGTTGTTTTAATTGAAGACATTAGATGTTTAACCTCAGCTGACAGTCAACATTTTGCAGGTGTAATAGTTAATTCATGCATCATTGAGTTTTATTTTCATTTTGTCTTAACTAGAAGAATTCATTTTTACACATACGCGATTAAACAAATAAATCTTAGTATTTTACAAACGGCAATTTAAATTAGTAAGATAAAGCCCCGATAATAACTTTTAATTAAACAAATCATTAACAATAGAGCATTTATCGTAGCCGTAGAATTTATTTATTTATTTTATTTATTTATTTAATATGTTAGAATACATACAGACAAAGTCCAGTGAAGTATTTCTTACAAACATAATATAAATTGTAATAATAAAACTAACTTATAACTTGTGTAGAACGAACCATACATATTCGTAAACATTAAAAGTGGTAAAAAATTGATAAAAGAAACTGCAAGTTATTTACAACAGCAACAAAAACTCACAACATGTACTTAATAATCAAATTAACCTAACTTAATGATTACAGTTGCAAACACAAATCAAAATATTCCGCTTACACTTAAAAATAGAAAATGATAGAGATATATCAATGTTGCACTCATTAAAAGAAGCGCACATTCGAACTAAAGGTGCATTCTTACCTGAATTGGTATTGCAATAGGGGACGTGTAATAGCGAAAGACTGCGCAAGTTAGTTTGAGCCTTGAGGTACCCGAATAAAAATCTCTGCCAGTAATGAAGGAGAATCAATTAAATGGTTAAATAATTTTAAAATAAAATTTACATCAATTACTTTGCGTTTTCGTCAAAGGATGTATGTCGAATAACCGACAGGATGCACTATAATCCAACGAATCATTGGGAAATAATCATATCAATATATTAACAACATAAATCAAAATAATAAGCAATAACGAAAGTATTTACCTCATAAGATGAGGAAGATAAAAAAGATGACAACCAAGTAGAAATAACAGACGAAAATATAAAAATGAAAAAGCAGCAAGTCCGTTTAAATATTTAAAAAGAAAGCAAAACAAATACCACGTAACTATTATAATAATAATAAGGGTAAGGGCTGCCTGCTCTGGCAGTGTATTAAATATGAAATGGATAATGATAATAAATCACGGGTGAATCGACATTGTACTACCGAAACCTCTTGTCGCGTTCGTGAGTTGGGCAGAGGCTTACTTTCGAAAAATGTAGTGCAGTATCGAGGTACACCGTGGCGAAAGCAACACGGGTCCGCCTATGGCTACTGAAATAGTTTATCCATTATTAACGGAAAAGCCAGGGTCAGAACTCCAGTCCCCACCTGCTTTAAATGTTTTGGTAAATGTTCAACCACCGACCACTAAAGCAGGCAAGCCACGGCAGCGCATAAGATGGACTACAGACATGAACATTCACATCATGTGCTGCTATTATACAATAATAACACATGGAAACAGACACTATATCATACAGACAACAATTACATACACAATTTACACAACAATACCCTCACATTACAGTAACGAGCGATAGTAAAAAGAATCTGTTACCCAACACAACAATACAACAAAAAAAACAGCAAGTTGCAAACATCTACATACACAAACAGAAACACAATCAGAAGCAGATATACACAGACAAAAAACAACACTAACAGTAGGCACCCAAGAAAATGACAATGACAGCGACACAATTATATATGATCACCCTAAAATCACAACAACAGAAAACATTGAGAAAAACACAATTAAATTTAAAACGCATTACAAAAGCCATAAACACATACGCTGTACCCACACTTACATATTCCTTTGGAGTCATACATTGGACACAAACAGAATTAGAAGAACTCCAAAGGAAAACACAAACAACACTAACAAAATACAACAAACATCACCCACAATCCGCCACAGAGGTTGACCGTACCCCGATGCGAGGACGTACGAGGCTTCATAGACATATCCACACTACACTACAAACAGATAGACACATTAAGAACATCTTTCTGTGCAAAACAATACACATCACAGTTACACAAAGCAGTTACACTTACAGACAACAACTACACACCACTATATTTACAAAACGCAGACATGGAGATACAAACACATATAAAAACAACACAAACACAAAAACAATCATGGATCCAAAAGGCCCTCTACGGTAGACATCCTCACGAACTGAGTTAACCGACTGTAGGCAAAGAAGCGTCGAACATGTGGTTGACCCGTGGGGTACTGTTCAGCAAGACAGAAGGGTTTATGATCGCAATACAGGATCAGGTCATACACACAAAAAACTACATAAAACACATAATAAAAGATACAACACAGACAAACGACAAATAATATGAAAATGCCACACACACACAGAAAAAACAATACAATATATTACATCTGGGTGCACAATATTCACTCAAACAGGTTATCTACACAGACATAATCAAATAGCAAACATAATTCATCAAAAATTAGCCATTCAACACAAACTAATAGACACGTACACACCGTACTACAAATACATACCACAAACAGTACTAGATAACATAACACATAAAATATATTTCGATTGAACAATGTATACAGATAAAACAATACACCACAACAGACCAAACATTACACTCATAGACAAACATAACAAAACAACATACATAATAGACATAGCAATACCCAACACACACAACATGGAAAAAACCAACACAGAAAACTTCACAAATACACGAAATAAAACGTCTGTGGAAGATGAACAAAGTGGTCATAGTACCGATAATCCTGCCCTCCACAGGTATCATACCACATACACAACACAAAAACCTACATACACTGAACATAGAAAAACACACATTCATTACACTACAAAAAGCAGTCCAAAACACATGCAACACAGTCAGAAAATTTTTAAATGCATAACACGCAAACACAAAACATGAATAGTCCGCAATGTCTTGTTTTCAGCCCGACTTGCGACTAAAACCGACAAAAGTCGAGATAAAAAAACCAAACAAAAAATAATAATAACAATAAATATCATGGGATTACACTTCTCATAAGCATGTTTAAAGCACTCTCGAAGAACAGTAAAGCTTTTGAAAAAATAGCTACATATAATAGTAATCCAACAAATAGAAACAGAACTTTACAAACATGTACTTATGTGCTTCGGTATGACTAAAACTTGCGACCTAGTCCGTCTAACAAACATCATTACAAAAAGCGAGAAGATGAAGTAAACCAAAGAAATAAGAAGTACCCGTGGAAAAAATTACTCGACCGACCAAAAAGTGAAGACTTTCGACAAGAAATTGGAATAAAAAATACCCTCAAACAGGTAAACCAAAGACCATCAAAGGCTGGAATGAATCCATCGGAAGAGGCATAAGGTATGAGAGAAAGTAAAAAAGATTGTGAATTATTTTGGACGGAGCACAACGCACATCTTCAATTTTGTAAATTACCTTAAACAACAAATAGTTTATATTTTGATATTATAGAAAAGGAAAATATACTAAAATATTTTGCTAAATAAAAAAATAATATAAAGCAAACATATCATAACCATATTTTGTTGCCCTGTAACAAGTTCTTAGTAATTGATTCTCGACGAATTTCTCAAAGTTTACGTAAGACTAAAAAGAAAATTCAAGAAGTGTAAAATAACAATTTTGCAGTTCCTAGTAATGGTAAATTTTTGTTTATGGTGTAAATAGATTTCCTTCCGTCCAGTGTAATACTCAGGATTCTTGCTCGGAAGACATCACCCCTGATGGAAGATGTAAATTTTCCAAAAAACTCAGGGTTTTTGGATTCTAGTAAAGGTAACGTTTCGCACTCTCAAGTGAGTGCTTCTTCAAGCTAGTGACCCACTGTAGGTTACGAAACGTCGCCTCTACTAGAACCTATAGTTTTTTTTGAAACATTCACACTTTCCATAAGGGATGCAGACGTCCTTTATACGTTTTTGGTAAAATCTTTAGTATTTTTATTTATATATTTTATTTTGATTTTAATCCCACAATACAGAAAATGCATCTTAAAATAATACAAACACTTTAGAAAAGCAAATATATTAGGGAAGTTCAGAAGAATTAAGAATACTAAAAAAATTGTTTAAAATTTTAAATTTAAAATAAATTGTTTAAAATAAATAATGTGAAAATATGTAAACCAACATTAACAACAAATTTTAGCTACGACTTAAGTCATTTCTTCCTTTTAATCTTGTTATTTTTGAAGATAAAATTACGGAATTTGCTAGAGTTAAGGGTACGCTTTTGATTGGTGGTGTTATGTTTGAGTTTGGAAAGCCATTTTTATATGTGAACTTGACACAAGCCGTGAGAGTGTTTTATTCCTGGATCATGATAGAATTTGATTTCATTGCCCTTTCACGTTTCACTTTTGAATGGAGGACGTTTAATGAAAGTAAACTGAATGTAGATTACCCGGAAGATGTATGACCCAACTTGTATCTCAAGCCCATGTTGTAACCAAGTTTTTAGACGAGCCATCTATCAAATGCCAAAATGTCTCAAGTGGTTTCACATGACCTGCACTAAATTTCTAACACTTTATTTCGAATGGATTTGCAAGGATGGCTTTTTGTTACTAGAAAACGAATCTGCAACATATTGGTGCTCACATTATCCTCCTGATATTGTCCCCTTCTCATCAAAAACGCAGAGAGCTCTCAAATGTCATATTGGCAGTAAACATAAGAATAAGAAAAGAATTAATTGAATCTCTCGCTATCAAATTATTAAAATTCTTCAAAAAAGAATACCTCAAGGTGCTCAGTGTCAATTGGCTGATCGTTTTGCTGCATTGATGGATAGCTGCGTTTTAGTAAATGAAGTAGAGTCTTGGACCAATATCTTTGAATTTCCTTTTACTACTCTAAGGGTTTCTTCTACTTAAGAGAAAGGCGGCCTTACTTCTAATTTTAAAAGGATATGTGAGAAACCTTCTCAACCTATCCAAAAAGATGAAAATGTTAAAAATGCAAGACACTTCTTTAACTATTCTGACTCTATTGCCAAGATTAATAGAAAGACTTTTAACAAACTGAAACTTACATATCCATCATCTGAGCCCCCAAATCTTCGTAGTATTAAGTCTGAAGATCCCACCTTCAATTGTTCTATACGAAAGATGCTCAATTTAATATTATCTGATGGATTAAGACTTTAACATTTGAAGCACTTTACTTCCAAGAGTAGTGGTCTAATCGAGTCAGTCTTCGTGCAGCCTTAGCTAAACTAATAAACTTGATGCTGTGTGGAGGAGTAAACCAAGTTATAGTCCCTTTTTATACGAACAAATTGTTTGCTCTTTGAAAGCAAATTGGTGGAATACGTCCAATTGCAGTCGTCCTTATATTTAGAATATTGGCAGCTAAGTCTATTTGCAAAAACTTTTTGAACCCATTATAGGTAAGTGTAAAGCTGCTGTTTATGCAACAATGCACTTTTCCAAAAAATTTGAATGAAGAAACTTCATGATAATGCTCAAAAGGCGTCCAAGGCTTTTCTTAATGCTATAGATCTAAATCATTTCTTTAATAGGGAAATTTTCAAATCCTATCTGAGTCTGATTGTCAACAAGGAGAATCAGGTACTCCGCTACTGTTCTGGTAAGGAATTTAAAGTATTATCTCCAGATTTCTTTAGAATTAAATATTTGATTCCTGGATAATGGTACTATAGGAGAAAATTCTGAAACCGTTTTTAATGATTGTATGACTCTAATTTTTGAATGCAAAAAGATTGAGCTAAAACTAAATACTCTAAAGTCCGAAATTTTCATTTGAGACAACATTAATCACGATGTCATTTCAAATTTTAACATCCTGCAATTATTTGACAAATCTTTAAATCAGGATTATTGTCAATTTTAAACTTAAAGTTCTCCCATCTAATTCAGTCACAGATTGCTTCTCTACCCGTCACTTTTGTAGCTACCTATAGGAATTTGTATAGTTTCAGATATATACTTTTCCGCCTTCCTTTCATCTGTATCCTCGACTTCTAGAATGGTTTCTTCTATACTGTCCCTTTCTCAAAAATCTAAGCTCTCTTTTATTGGTGGATGATGACTTACATACATGAGCGTCAAAACTATGGACTCATCCACCACACTATACTTCAACTACTCAATTTTGCATATGGTATCCGAAAAACTCTACAATTCTTAAAAGAAATCAATGTGTATGACCGTCTATGATACATTAATGGGAAGTTAAAATGAAGTTTGTTATTTCCATATCACTTTACAAACGATTCATCAATATATATATATTTTAAGTCTAAAACGCTTATGACCTTAGCAGTCGAAGCGTTACTAGACGAAAAAGCGTAAAAAAATCTTTGAATTATCAAATATTTTTCATAAAAAATTGATTTACAAAATTTACAATTGAAAAACATAATTAATAGACAACTTTGTCGACAGATGTAAGCAGTTACATAAGTCGATACTTTAATAAGTATAACCAACTATCGACTTGTGTATCTGTCGACAAAGTTACCTTCATGCAAATGATAATGAATAGGAAAAATCACGTTCCTTAATTTGATGCACAAGTCAAAAAAGCTTATTAAGAAATATCTGCAACGTTTTTGGAAATTCGAATTATTTATTTGAACCGTAAGCAAAGTCACATATTTTAGAAATTTGAAAATTAGCAACATCAAAAATATCTTTCAAAATAGTTTTGTTTTTAAGAAAATTTGATAATATATGTTACTTCTTTTAATATACAATATGTAGCACATAACTAGGATCAGCATTGAAATCTTGAAAACCACAAAAGATTTTATTAGTACCCATTACAAAAAGAAGGTTGAAATTTAAAAAAATGTGCACAGATTTTGAGATTCGACAAAACATATTTTTTTATTATAAAACTATTAATTATACTTTATACTTTATACTTCCGAATATCAGTGTAGTGATGGGTCAATTCAAACTCCATGGACTTTTTTTGGTGCCGACGTTTTGGTTAAACTTAGCTGAACTTTATCTAGGCTAATTGATCATAAGATTCTAGGTTAAAAATGGTTACAAACATTGATTAATCAAAAGTATAATCAACCTTATTTACCCTTTAAATTATATTATTTATTTATTTATTTATTTGTATGGTACATTACACAAATATTGTATTGTGATGTAAGTGTTATGTATGGTGCCTCAGAAGATCAGTATAAACCTGTATACTGTAGTGACGAAACCGTGTGCAATAGTGGATTTGTTCGTCTTGGCAAAGCATTTACTTCAAGGTTTAGGAAAACCACTAAAACCTAAACATGCCAACCCTTACCCACCCTAGTGTTCACATGTAATAATATTAATTAAATGTGTAAACATTATAGAAGATAAATAAGAACATAAAATATAACATCCCAGCCATTGCATGACGACATATAACGTACCGGTCCAAGCGCCAGTCATGACAATAACGAAAAAATAGTAGGTTAAAGAAATATCAAAATAATATCTCCTACAAAAACTCTAAACTTCCGATTAGAAAACACATTTTCAATAAAAGAAATAATTTTGGAACAAAGAATGACGTTAAACAATTTATTTTTATTATATTTTGTGAATGTAATCAATTAGTATTTAAGAACTACTAAGTAAAGTTACTAAATTGAATGCACATCTAAATAACTATCAATTAAGAAATTCAATGGCCGTATTTCCATTAATACAAATGTTTTATTCCAAATTTTATCGATTGTTATTCTTACTTCTTTGAAAAACGTTAGAATCCGCAATACTGTCATTTCTGTTGTTGACCTTTGGGTGGTTATTAATTTGAATCAAAATTAATAAAATTCTATATAAACGCAATCAATTTTTGATTACGAAATTTTTGGAATTAAAATAAACTTTCAAAAATTTGAAAATTACGAAAGCAATAATTGGTGGTGCCACCTCATACAACATTGCCATCTAGAAATCTGTTGACAACCTGATGGAAATTCATAAATTTGACAATATTAGTAAATACATTACTTTTCACAATAATTTGATGAATTTTGTTCTACCACAATAACAACAATTATTTTTACGTTCAAAAAACATTAGTTAACATTTTTTAAACGCACTATACAGTAATTGTATGAAGAAAAATTGGAATAACTAAAAAGTCATATGAAATTTGCAATTACATATACATCAAAGTCAACTACTAATAATGAAATAAAGATATACACACTATGAATTAAACATAGACATTACCAAGATCAAATTATACATTTTTTGTATTAAATTTTAAATAAGTAATTAAAAGATTCTTAAATAAAAACTTTATTCGAGAACGTCTATCAACTGTCAAGACTAATAAAATATGCAGTCTGCTGCACTGGACTACCAGAGTTGACTTTGTAATTACTCATTTGTATGCGAATCCACAATTATAAAAGGAAAACTGTCGACATACACGTATTTAGACGTAAACTTACTGCATAGGATTTGAGACGTACAAACACGAGGAAAAAATTATGTTTAATGAAGAAGATTCATGTATTTAGATAACTTATTCTTAAGAATTGCGTTTCTAAGTAAACAACGTATCTTAAATATATATTTTGTATTTCCTTTTATCAGTTATAAATGTCAATCAATTTAATTCAGATCCGACCCACAAAATTAAGGATGGTGTGAATATTTCAGTGTCAAAAAATAGGTCAAAGGCATTTTTCTGCTGCAACTACAGACATCATCTAAATATGACAGTATAATTGCTTGATAAATACTGAAAATAATTTACTTCTGCTACCAGAATGCTTTTAAGAATAACTAAATGAATTCTCTTCGTCTATTTTAATGCAATTTTATAAAAATTATACTTCTAGTATGCAAAGCTCCAAATTTAACCAAACTTTAAATCACGCAAAAATCTAGAAATTAAACTTTTTTTTTACATAAAACTACAATACGCTTTATTCAACTTGTAAAGTTATAATTGGTATAAAAACACTTTTTATAATCGTTTCAATTTAAAGTTATGTTGTTAGACACTTGTACAACTTCAATGCAACCGGTGAAAGACGTCGTTAAAGGTACACTTAATAATTATACTTTTTGCCTTCCGAATAACATCTAGATTTATAAACGCTAATGAAAACCGTTAAAAAACTGACAGTTACGCTACATCTTAGTGAAGTAAAAAATTATTCAAAAAAATACCACTACCTTTCAAATGTCGGCAAAACGGTCCGAGATTCGAGTTGTTTTAATCCACCCAACAGTTTATCAAAATTATTTTCCGCAATATTTGTATTATGAGTGCGTGTACAAATTATGATCGATGTTGATTATTAATCGAACCGGTTTAGTTAATCAAACCGAGTTGTTTGCCGGTCCCTACACTATAGCCTAACATTATGGGGAACTACCATAAAGTGTTCCTATCCCTTGCGGAATTTACAAATGCAAACAACCTCTATCTATATTCAAAGCTCTTGAGATTAAATTAATGATGTTTGCTATGTATGATACAGTTACAAACCTTACGTTTAGGAGAAATAATATTAAGTTAAGTGCAATGTTTGAATTTAAACCTATTAAACAACTACTGGAAACTGTCACTTCGTAGAGAACAATAACTTTCAGAAAGCTTTTGTCACTACTTAGCAGCTCTTGTACGAATTTGAATAATTTTCTCGTTTCATTTGTAGCAAAAAATGCAAATGTATGTTATTAAATTCACGATTCACTTGATTAATAGAGTCATACTGTTTGTAATTTTTTTTGTTCAAATATCGCAATGATAAAAGCATTTCAATGTTGAAGCTGAGTATGAATTCTCAAGAGTGTTATGAAAAATGTATAAAATGCAGTTAGATATGAAATATCGACGGTACATTTTGAAGTTATAAAACATAAAAGTATTTTTTGTTACCCGCAAGTGTGAAAAGCATATTTTTGTTGATGGATCAAACAATAAAATTTATTTCAACAAATGTTAAACTACATTTTATCAAACTGTTAATTTTAGATTTTTCTATATTATTTTAAAATATAGTTTTTATGCAATTTAATTCTACATTTATATTGTAAACCATTATCATTCGTCGGAGTCCAGTAACTTTGTTGAATATTTCGCAAAATCGTGTAAAATGTTCGAGGAAAAAGTTGTCGACACAATTAAAAAACTTAATAACAGATTTAAAATATGACCGATATTGAAAATCTAAAAGTAGGGATAGTTTTTAAGTTCTATACACGGTGGCCAGAAAAATACGGACAAACGCCAGGTAGAACGATTCTTTGTTCAATTCTGAGGCGATAATCTTAATCCAAAAAAGTTATGCGATCCTTCCTTAAGGCGCACGAGACCATTATTTTACAAAGAATTCAAGAAGAGCCGAACTTTTATTGCATATTCTCTGGAGCGACGAATGCTTGTTTACGAGAGATGGCGTCTTTAATAGCCATAATTTTCATTTTTGGGCGGACGAAAATCCCAAGGCAGTAAGGAAATTGGACATCAGAAGATTTTCGGTAAATGTTTGGCTGGGGATTTTAAATCTCGAGTTGTTGGACCAATATTTCTTCCAAATCGTCTAAATGGAATTGAGTACGTTAACGTTTTAGAAGAAGTACTGGATAATATTCCACTGAATTTGAGACCCAACAGAATTAAACAAAGATTAATCGATTAGTTACATCGATGTATTTGAGATAATTCCATTTCTAAATTTCACCACAATGATTTTACATAGATAAATTTGACGAATTTTGATAAATTTTAGCCGCACATCTTAAGGTTTGATGGTCTCGTGCGCCTTAAGGAAGGATCGCATAACTTTTTTGGATTAAGATTATCGCCTCAGAATTGAACAAAGAATCGTTCTACCTGGCGTTTGTCCGTATTTTTCTGGCCACCGTGTATAATAAAAATTATAGATCATAGAGCTTATTATATTTATGCCAATATATTTTGTGAAATAAATAAGTTTTGCAATTATTACATTTGCATTTCTTAATTTTGGACCGGACTATTATTGCATATTTCAGAAAAAGTGTTGGACAGTTTGTTATAACTGAGTGCATATAAATGCGCACATTTTGCCATTTTTTGGGTGCATATAACCATTTCTCTATGTATAATGTAAGATAAAAATTATTTTTTGTACTCATAGCCCAAGATTACTGATTTCCCCTAGCAAATTGTCAATCAATCGGCGAGACAATGCTACCAACTCAAATTTCTTGTAAACATAAAAAACTAAGCAGCTGTAAATTTATTTATTTATAAATTATTACTTCAGTTACTCTTTACAAAAATAATATACTTAACTTTTTCGAGAAGAAATTTCTCGCATTCGCACTAATGCTGCACTCCCTACAGTCGTGCGGTAAACAAAGTGCTCATGCGGGAAATTTATCTTTCGAACTCGTTAGGTAAATAACTATTGTATTGTTGATATTTATTTCATAACACCAGTCAACCAAAAAATTTAAAAAAACTTAATATACTGTGTGTCTCTGGCAAGACGCAACATAGGATTTTTACTATAGAAAAAATGTGATTGGATCTAGTATTGCTATAAAAATTTTGGATTGTTGTATACCCGCTGCAGTTGGTGTTCCTTTCCTTTGATCAAGATGGCTTCCAGGTCTACACTACGGAACAGGTTCTTCAAGATTAAAAGTAAGATTTCTTTTGTTAAATGTGACATTGAATTTCTTAAATCTTGCCGCAAAGCAGGCGTTTTTCCAAAATTTATTAAAGTTTATGCAAATTTTAATTCATACTCATGTAAAAGGCGCTTGAATTTGCTAAGCGTAAATGGTTAGATTTGGAAATTAAATGTCATTATGGTAAATTAGGTAAATTAGAGTTGGAAGGATATGAGTTACATTTAAAACTGACTTCAGGATTAAATGATGACGAGTATGTTCAATGGATTAAGTTTTGCACCATATTAATGAAATTATTCAACACAAATTTTGGCAAAAAAAGATGACCTACAACAAAAAGTTCACAGAATTATCTAAAAAAGAAAAAGAGGTGCACAGACTTGATCCCCAAAAATCTAACATAGTGGTAAACAAATCCTCGGAGATTTTTTAACAATGACGAATTAACTTTGTTGAATAAAGGCTTGAAATATAACCTCAAATTTAACAAAGCGCCCATAGATAAGATTATTGTAGGAATTGAAAGTTCGATCAAACTTTTAGACGATAATTCTAAAAATTCATTAGGAATGCCTGTAAAATTCAAATTTCAGATAATATTCAGCAGTTACCAAAATTTAAATTTAACGCGAGAAAAATAAACATTGTTAAAAATCTTAAAGAGAAAAATTGTTGTTTTCTCAAAGCAGATAAAAGCAATAAAGTAGTTATTTTGGACAAAAGGATTATTTTGAGTCAGTTCAGGTGATGCTTAATGAAGGCCCTATTCATTAATATCTAAAAATCCTCTTCCCAAAATGATTGCTGATACCCGTAGAGTCTTATTAGAATGTGGAAATATTATACCAAAACAACTTAGGTTTAGACTAACGGTATCTAACCCGGTTCTTCCTAGAATGTATTGTTTACCAAAGATACATAAACCCGGAAAAGCAATGCGTCCCATTGTTTCAGGTATTAATGCTCCTACTTATCTGATATCTAAATGGTTGTCAAATAAATTCAACAGTTTTGAATATCAACAATCAAATTTCAGTGTTCAAAATTCATATGATTTTATTGAAAAAATTAAAAACATTGAGCTAACTGAGAACGAAGTTTTAGTTTCATTCGATGTCTGTTCATTGTTTCCAAGCGTTCCGATAGATATCACTTTAGATTATTTGAAAGATATGTTACACCAAAACCATTTAGACGATTCAGAAGTAGATAATTTTATTAAATTAGCAAGATTATGTATGAGTCAAACCTACTTTCAAATTAACAATAACATTTATCAACAAAATTATGGTACAACAATGGGTAACAGCTTATCTCCGTTTATGGCTAACCTGTTCATGGGTAAATTTGAAACTGATATAAAAAATAAATTAGATTATTTTCCTAGAATTTGGTGTAGATATGTAGATGACGTTTTGCAGTCATCGACACTAAAGTTTACAGCCCTCAGCAATTTGTAGAAATTTTAAATTCAAAATTTGAGACGATCAAGTTTACCTATGAAACAGAAACAAACCTTAAGTTACCTTTCTTAGACACTTTAGTGACAAGAAATGGCAACAAACTAGATATAGATATTTATCGTAAAGACACTAACACTATGAGGTTTATAACAAATGATTCCAACCATAGTATGCAACATAAACTTGCATCTTTCAACTTTTTGATTCACTGATTATTACATTTCCCATTGTCAAAACAAAACTTTGATAAAGAACTGCGAAATATTAAGCAGATTGCATCATACAATGGTTTTCAAGAATCAATTGTCACAAACATAATTAGAAAACATAAACATAAGTTAAACATTAGAAACATTACAACGTTAGGAACTAGTAATAGCAAAATAGATAAGAAATATGTCAAATTACCAAATTATCCCACATACACAAAAGGTCTTCAAAAATATTTTCAAAATTTGATTATCAAACAGTGACTTCTAGTAATAACAACTTGCAAAATCTTTTAGGCAATCCGAAAGACCCAATAGAAATGTGTGATAAATCGGGAATATATAAAATTAATTGTAAAGACTGTAACCAAGTATATATAGGGCGAACCAAGAGACCTATTAAAACTCGTTTTAAAGAGCACGTAGCTCATGTCAAATATCATCACACAGATAGGTCCAATGTTGCCATGCATATGCTTGAAAATGGCCATAGAGTAGGCGACATTGAATTAATCAAGAAGGTAGATAATAAAAACGAACTTGATTCTTATGAATGTTTAGAAATTTTTAAAAACAGAAATTTGCTTATGAATTATGATGATAACGGTCCATTAGGATTTTCGGAATTATTTAAGCTTATCTAAGAATCAATTAAGTTTAACGATGCGTGATAAGCAGATAGTATATATAAGCTTCCCGTTGTTTTTATTTTTAGTATCGGTATCGCTGATGATAACAGCTTAGCTGTTGAAACACGTGTCCGAGTCAAGTTTTTGTGCAGTTTTGGTGTTTTTCTGTTGGTTCGAAGATATGTAAAGCCATAAAAAGAAGTCGTTGGGAGACAAGCCTGGTGATTTTGGTGGCCAAGTAACTTCCTCACCTCTTCAAATCCAGGTTCTAGGAAGTGCTTCCTTTAAAAGTTGTTTTATTTGTTTCGCATTATGTGCTAGACACCTATTATGTTGATACCGCCAACTACATTGAGATTTAACGAACATTCATCGGTGAAGCAAATATTCTTAAAAAATTCATATCATTATTGCGTATCTCTATTAATGTTTCACAAAATTCTTGCCTTTTATCAGCATTAGTTAATGCTTTTAAAATTTATGAACTCGACACCTATTTACAGCACAGTCGATAGTTAGTTGTTAGGATTAAGTTGCACAGTTCCGAGTACATTGATTTCTTCATCGTTGTCCATCTTCTAGTTTTGTTGAACCTGCTTTGGACGCTTGTGTACACTGCGGTTTCTCTGCCAATCCGGAAACAGTCCAGCCAACAAACCAGAAGTATTTCTATAGCTTTCACCTCTGTGTACCCCTTAACCATTTGAACTTTCTCCGGGATTGTATACACTCATTTTCAAAAATTAAATTACAAAATATTGCAATAAAGAACACGCAATAACAATCAATTGTAACGTATACGTCAATACGAAAATTTCATAGCCTTAGTGGATCAATTCAATTTTTTTCTATAGTGAAATTCCTATGATGCGTCTTGCCAGAGACACCCGGTATTCAGATTATATACGGGTTTCATATTTTTTCTCCTGTATCAACCTATACAAAATGGCTTCCAGAAGTTGTGAACGAAACGCTGACTCGTTTTTCTATATTTGCGAAAAATTTATTAAAGGGAGAGATAAAAAATATGATTTAAGTACAAATTTAAAGATTTACAAAGCATTTCAAGCTTACTTCAATCTACATGTTAAAAATCAACACAGTAATTTGATCCGCATGTGTCATTTAACTCTTGCAAATATAATAATAATAATAATAATAATAATAATAATAATAATAATAATAATAATAATAATAATAATAATAATACGTTTATTAATTCACAAATGAACATGTTTTAAGACAGAAAGAAATTAAACTAATTTTTAATGAATTAAAAGGCCATGTATTGTAGCCATTTCAATGTGCAACATTGAAGGCTATTGTGGCCTGAAAAAACTAAACTAAATAATACCAATTTATATCTATTTAAAACTGTACATTTCACTGAATACAATCGCGTGTACTAAAGAAATTAAAAGTAGAGAGTAGATAAAAGAATACTAGGACAGAGAAAAATAGGAGATTTAAGAGATTAAAGATTGCAAGAGAAGTAACTTCCAAAATTTTATGATTATAACCAATAAATATGGATAGTAAGGGGTGTAAAAATTATTTTATTTAAAATGTTTTTAAATATTTCTAATAATTATAATTTTTCTAATAATATTCACCGGTATTTATTTTTAAATGAGAATATAGACGGAGAAAAGTCATTTATTCTATAATTATTAATATAAAAAGCAATATTATATGTAAATGAACGCTTAAAAGTTCTTTTTTGTGAGAATGAATACTTATTAAACATTTTTGATGAATATTGATGTTATGAACATCTATCTGTTCTATATCGGATTTTATTTACAAGATATGGCGGTGTTTTAAATTTTAAAATTTTGTAAAAAACCTAAGCAGTGTAGAACCTGTTGATTAGCCATGTTTAGCCAACATAGTTCTTTAATTTATAACTTATGTGTTCTCTCCGTCTAATACCAAAAATAAGTCTCATACAGGAATTTTGAAGTTTTGGATTCGTCTCACATCAACACTATCCAGACATGAATTATATATGGTGTCACAGAAATTCAGATGAGATAGTACTAGACTATCACACAACATTTGTTTAGTTTGTTGGTTTAGGAAATGACGGTTTGAGTACAATGTTTTTAGTACTGAGTATCCTAGCTTAAGCTTTGCTGTAACATGCTTTTTAAATCTTAACTTAGTATCTACAATAAGACCTAAGTTTTAGCACTATTTTTAAATTGAATAGCCTCATTTTCTATTTCAATATTTATTTTTTCTAACAAATTGGTTTTATTTTCTCCTCCAAACAAAATAGCAACAGATTTCTTTGAGTTTATTTTTAGTGAATGGTTTCTTGATACTTCAGACAGGCTTAATAAGTCTTTATTTACTTCTATGTTAGTAAGGTATACTTGATGGGGATTAAATACATACAATAGTTGGGTATCGTCTGCGTACATGTGATAGTTACAGTAGCAAAGACACCGAAAAAGTTTGAGGTGTATATTGAATAAAATATGCTACCTTGTGGAACTGCCACAGTAACATTTTTAGCTTCGGAGACATGATTTTGAAAACAACGCTTTGAACTCTGTTTGGCAAGAAAGACTTTATGAAGTTCGTTGCTGAATTATCAAATCCGATGTAATTTAAAATTGCAAGAAGAATGGTGTGATTTATCCTATCAAAAGCTTTGGAGTAATCGAGCATAGCATAGACAAGGATAGCGGCTTTATTCTTGTCCAGCGCATGAAATATATCATCTGTTACTTTTGTCAAAGATGTTGAACACAATACCCATTTCTAAATCCAGACTGCTTGTTTGAAGGATCTGATTAGGGATCTGTACAAGACGTCTTGTACAGTTGTGTACCGCATGTGAGTATACACCTCTGATGAGCTCATAATAAGAGCGAAATGCTGCATCAGGTGTTCTTTTCGTGCGTGTATGCTTCTGTACAAGTTATCTTGGCTTTATCGACTCACGTGTTGTTGTAAGCATTAAAACCATCGCCTAGATGGCGCCGTGCACTTTAACGCACACTAGTCTTTACAGTTAACTGTTGGCATTTACTTAATTTGTACCATTTACTCGTGTCCATTTTAACACAAGATGTCGCAAGACACACATTTTACTTGTATTCTGTGTTTCCTGACCAATGGAAGCATTCATTAATTATTCCATTGCCAAAAATAACAACCCTTTTAACTTCTCCGATCTTAGACCTATTCTTTCTAAAATTTTTAAAAACTTTTACTTAATCAGCTCTCTTTACATTTATCCAGTTGTCAAGCTTTTCCGCCTACTCAATCAGAATTTTGTGCGGGGTTTGGTAGTACAACGGCTTTAGCTGAAATCACTGAGCAGATCATTAGATCTGTTGATTCGGGAAGGGTAATTTGTCTTGAAATGTTAATGTTAATCATAGACTACTACTGTCAATTTTACACTACGTTGGTCTTGGAGACAGCCCATTATCTCTTTTTATCATATATTAGTGATCGGCTACAAACTGCGATCTCTCTTCCACGGGCTGTCAGGCCGGATGTTCCTTAAGGCTCTATTCTTGGCCCTACACTTTATTTGATCTATACAGCATTTTTGTGTAAAGGTTTAACTAACGACACTCAAATTTATCGTTTTTTCTATCATGGGAAGCAATTGACAATATAAATATAATGAATTACGAACTTGATCAACTACTCATAAAATTTAATAGACATAATTTAACCATTAACCCTGTAAATCTGCAGTGATAATTTTGGTAGTCCTCAAAATTGTGAAAGAGTTTCCTCTAATTACGTAATTAGAGTAGAAAACCAGATATTGACCTATAGTTTTAACTCATAGAAATTTAGGAATCATTTTCGACTCTATGGTACATTTCACTTGTCACATTACTAAGTTAATCCAAATATCGTACTCTACGCTTAAACATAATAGACTTATTCTTAACTAGAGACTGAAAGTTGTATTATATAATTCTTTAATCTTATCCAACTTTAATAACTGTGACGTGGTCTATCATCGTTTCCTGCGCAGTAGAGATATTAAACGAATTCAGAAAGTGCAAAATTCATGCCTGCGTTTTATTTTAGAATTAGTAAATGGGAACGTATTTTCACACTCTGTTTATCATTGTCTTTGTTTAGAAAGAAGCTAAATGATCAATCAAAGAGAGATTGTATTTTAAGTTTTGTTACAATGTCAACATCTGTATTTTGACCGGCATTTGTGTCTATTCATAAGAGTTTTATTTTACTTTATTTTTTTTGAGTTGATTGCTGATTGGGGCGTTTTGATTGTGTTCTTATAGGAGTTCAATAAATATAATAAGTTTTTCAATGTAAATGGTTGTAATTGCATATTTGAACGTAGTTTTAATTCTGCTCAACTTTTTGAATAACATTTTCCGATATTGTTAAATTTAAAAGTACTTTACTCTTGAGTAAAATTCATATTTTTGACAAACCTCGTATACGACTAAAAATATTGTTTTTGATGACTGTATTTTAGATTTTAGAACATGCAGAACATTTTATAAAGAATAACTTTTTTTCCTAAAATTAATAATAAAAAAGTTTTTCATATGATTCCAACTTAGGAGGACATATTGTATATAGAGTAACCGGCAAAGAGTTTACAACAAAGTCCGTCCTAAACAAACAATGTTTTTTGTTCTTTACCGTCTACTGCTAGACTAATAAATAAAATTATTGGCTTGTAAAATTTATTTGTTGATTTTATTGTGTTTTATGCAAATCAAAAACAAAAATTTTGTTTTTTCAATATTTCTGGAAGAGTGGGAAAACTGATATTTTGAAAAGTAGTTAATTTTTTTTAAATTTGCATATGGACGTATAATCTAATTTTAAACAACTTTTTCTTAGGCATTTTTAATATCTAACCACACTTTTACATATTTAAGGAATACTTTTAAATTTGCCGCCATGACAGTGGTCACATGACATTTGTCAAAGTGCTTTTTGTCATTCGATATGCTGAATTCATTTGCCAAAAGAAATTTTCGGATATCTCAATTACAAAATTTTTCCTATTTGATGCAAACTCTTTGCCGGTCCCTATATATTTTTTCACGTGTAAAGAAAAAAAGTCTCAATTGGTGGTTAATAAAAGGTTTATTATTATTATTATTAAGAAAATTATGTTACGTTTATTGTAGGCTGGTACCGAGGTGAAAAAGAGCAATGAAGTTTACACTACCGAAAATTTGGAGGAATCCAAGTGACTGTTATTTTTGCATTGTGAATCCATTCCAAAGTAAAAATTTAAAGAAAACATCTTTACTTGACCTACCATCTGCTCTAATACCACATACAAAAAAAAATCCCATACCTACTCCGCCTGTGTTGGAAAATCAACTACTCTCTCAAGGCAGGTCCATCGCGGAGTTCTTCTCTATCCGTACATTCGAATTCGTTCTTGAAACTGAACCAAAAATACTACACCTCATCAATTTTGAAGATCTCAATAACTTAATAAAAGACTTAAATCTTCCAAAAATTAAAACAGAGTTATTGGCATCGCAGTTAAAACAGTGGAATTTACTTAATTCTAATGTTTGAATATCCCATCAAAGAAAACGAAAAGAATTTTATTGTTTCTTCAGTAACGAAGATGGACTCATAACGTGAAAGGTTTATTTAAAAATTGGTATTCGTTGTCATACACCTGAGTGGCGCCTGACAAAAGTCTAAAATCTGTTCTACTACACAATGGGAACATATTTCCATCTATTTCATTGGCATATTCCGTAGATCTCAAAAAATTACAACATTATTGAAATGTTATTAACTGCAATTAAATATATGGAATACAAGTGGGAAGTTATTGAAGACTTCAAGATGGTGTGTTTTTTGACTGGAATGCAAGGTCCGTTTATTCTCATATGACGGTTATAAGATTATGGTGTGAGACGCTCGGTTCTTATGTTCATTGTTACAAAGTCCGCCTTTAAAATACTTTCCATCCTATACTATAGTAAATAAAAAGCAAAGATGGTTATACACATTGTTGGCGGTAATGCGTGCTATTCAAGACAGTGTATTCAAACTTGATTTTTAATAACTAGGTAATAGAGTCCAATTTTGAATGACCGACGAATTGTATACATCTTCTAAGTAATCCATAGTTCTCAAAATTCTTTACGATCTTTTTATTTAATTTATACTTAAAAGAATTTTAGAAATTCCATAATGTGATGTGTATTTATAGAAATATCAATACGGTTATTAACTATAGTAATTGTGTTTCTTTTTATTTACTGTGTTATTTCATTTTAATTACAAGTTTCTATAACTTTATTCTTTAACTTATACATTCTCATCTGAGTCACTTAAATTCTCAAAAGTATCTTTGTCTTCACTATCTTCACCGTTGACCGTAAAAATCAGAGGTCGCACTTCATCAATTATTTTTTCGTGGTCGAAAGTGTCTTTATTATAGTTTCTGTGTGTTGGGTATTAGTGGAAGCAAATTAGACTTTTCAGAAAATGTATAAAGTTTTAAAATTTTGGTTGTAAATTTCCAGTAAGAACCCAAATACAGATTCAAAGAGTTCCTACTCTCCGGGGGAGCTTCATTCCTTTGCCCAAAAACACCTTTAAACCTAACATCACAATGGTATTTTGCGTTTTGCGCGTAAACTGTGGCTCTGACGCGAAAAGTTATTGGATTTATTAGATCCAACATTAAATTCTCGGCAAAATTGTCCTATAATCATCTCCCATCTAACGCTTATAAATGACCTTGAAAAGTTTTCAGTGCGAAGGCAAAAATGAGGATTGCACCGTTTTTGCCTCAATTATCTCGAAAAGTATTAGCTTGAGCAAAAAAACATATAGAAGCAAAATTGTAGAGCAGTTCTTTCTCTACAAGATACACGTTGGATAATTTTTAAGAAAGTATTAGTGGTCATAAGATAATTTTTGTACTTGTACATTTTCTATTGTTGAACCCCATTTGAACATACTTGAGAAATATGGGCAAGATATCGATTTTGTTTACATCCCTTATCGCTCTTTGTCCGCCAGAGAAAGACATTAGATTATTAAGAGACACCCAAGAAAATATTCAGAAAAGGGTGTATAGTTCCCAAGCCTAACAAAACTTGACAGTTTTAATATATTACAAAGATAATATTTTATTTGCTCATGCGTTTAGTGGCTGTGACACCACTTCTGATTTTTTTGGCAAAGAAAAATTACAGACCATAAACTTAATCAATATAAGAAAGAATTTATAAGAAGTGGTCACCGTATTCAATAATACTTCATCAGCAACAGAAGACATTGCAAGAGCTGGGGAAAAATTTGCGCTTGTTCTATATAAAGCACCCCGAAAAGAAACATCTTTAAACCATTATCGATTCATTTTATTTAATAAGCTAGTTGGTCAGTCAAATAACGCAGTCATTTTGTCCAGACTACCACCTACATCTGCTGCAGTAACACAACATTCATATCGAGTTTTTATCAAATTAATTTGTGAAAAGGAAAAATTTGTGAAAAATTGAATGAGGTTGGAGAAAAATTAACAACATTCTAATGCCAGTGCTCAAGACTGAAGCGTCAGCTCCAGCCTCAATTCTTTAGCTCATATCTTGCGGCTGTAAAAAAGGTTGTAGAAAGCGATGTAGCTGTGTAAAGGTTGGCCTGCCCTGCTCTACAATGTGTTCTAATTGTCATGGGCAGAGTTGTGTAAATTCCATCGAGGTAGACCATTTTGCTGAGGCAATTGATTAAATATTTCATTAGTAGAATAGGCCTCCAGAGAGGTCTACCTCAAGGGTGGTGTGGAAACGAGCTCAAAGTGCAGAATGTACATGTATAAAAATCATTCTCCAAAATATTGTATCTAGTATAGATATTGTAGAGAAAACTGCTCTACAGTTTTCTTTCTATACATTTTTGCTCACGCTAATACTTTTCAAGATAACCGACAGAAAGATTATTTATGAGCGTTGAGTGCGACATACGCAAAAAAATATATATAACAATTTTTGTGGAAAATTTAATGGTGAATCTAAAAAGTTCTATAACTTTTTCTTGTCAGAGATACGGTTTACGTGCAAAACGCAAAAAATCGTCTTGAGGTTACGTTTGGGGGTAGTTTTTTAGGCAAAAGAAGATGAAGCTCCCCTTGGGAGGGGAGAAATTCTTTGGATCTGTATTGTATTATTAGTATTTTATTAAGGGCCTCATTCCAAGTACTTAGAACATGTTCTTCTCTTCCAGATGTTGCGCCAATACATTTGTCATGATATTCCTGACAAATGCACCATATCAATTCAATGGGATTAAAATGGCAATAATACGGGGGCAAACGTAGGACTTCGTGACCGCAAGAAAAGCTAAATTGTTGATAAGGTATTTATTACCATTTTCGGTTTTATTTTTAAACTAATTTGCGACATTTATGATCTCTTTAAAAACTCTAAATCAAAACCATCCATAATTGTTATCTGTCCATTTTGCACCTAACATATTTGTTTTTCTTCTTTTTGTTATTCATTTTTGCTTTTGTTTTTTTAAGTTACTATATATATCTCATTCAATCTGGGCTAGCAAAAAGCAGAAACCTCTTTGGAAGCTTTCTCATTGTGCGCCCTTTAATCTATAATTACTTTTTGTTTTGTTTGTGCTACTGCGCAAACAGTACGCTCAAATTATTTTGTTTTATAGATTCTATAGATTATATTATATAATTGTATTTGGCGGCTAATAAACATTATTATTATTATTATTAATTCAAGTAATTCGGCTTTTAACATATGCTTAATACTCAAATTCTATATTCTTACTAAGCAACCAATCAACAATCTGGTTTTTACTATCCAGGCAGTCCAGCGTCCCACACCCTAATCCTATAACCATCAGATAAGACGGAGCGGACTATATGTTAATTTAAATACTAATTTATCTTTGCCTGTGGGATAGTAGGAATGATGCCGCTCACTACCGCTGAGTACGAAGTGGAAAATGCAATATTAAATGGGAAGCAATTGTCGATTGATTCTAAAACTATACTAATGCCACCACTGTATATTAAATTGGGTTTTAGTAAAAGCTCTTAATCATGAGTCCAAAGCTTTAAAATATTTGAAGATATTTTTTCAAAGCTTTCAGAGTCGAAAATTAATGTTGATCTCTTTGTTGTCCTCAAAGAAAAATATATAGATTGTGATATTTTCCCGGAGTTACTTAGCAATGAAGAGAAAAAAATTTTAAGGCCGTAGTTCATGGTTTGTTTGCAAGCTGAAAATTATGACGAACTGATTACTGACATGATTACGAATTTCTCCATCATTGAATGTAAAATGTCTCTAAAGATACACATGTTACATTCACATTTGGATAAATTTGAAGATAATATTGGAGCTTATTCGAAAAACAATGGGAACGCTTCCATCTAGGTATAATAGAATTTGAGAAACGTTATCAAAG
This sequence comes from Abscondita cerata, assembly GCA_030710515.1. NCBI lineage: Eukaryota > Metazoa > Arthropoda > Insecta > Coleoptera > Lampyridae > Abscondita > Abscondita cerata. The sequence continues at coordinate 200,918 of JALBCR010003802.1, read as the reverse complement.
CCTTTATACTGAAAGCTTGATGATGGACTACACTACACATAAAAGCAAATTCAAAACAATTTCTTGTTCTTATTCTTATTTCTAGGCATAAAAGCAATAAAAGATGGTATGTATAAACTCGTGCCCAAAATGCTGTAGACCAGTGATAATACATCTACTATTCTTCCCAACTGGGTGTTCTATGACGTCTCTCTATTTATGTTTATTTTTCAGAATTATATCTACATTGGCTTTATGTTTGAAACATAAATTCATTGTTTTATTACGATTTTCCCAAAACTATTTGTTTATTCATACATAAATGTTCAATACTAAAGTGATACATTAAAATTAAACACCAACAATATAATTGCATTGTTGAGAAATTATTAGACCGAAATTCATTGCAGGATAATTTAGTTAAAATGCGAAAATTAAATTGGGAGATAGTTGTGGTTTATGTTCGTGGTTCGCAGTATTTGGAAAATAACCAAATTTCGCTTATTTTCATTATTGTTAGAGAAAACATTCCTTCTTAATTAAACTTTAAAGAAACCGTCGAGTAAGCAGAATCGTTCTTGGATGACTTTAAGTACACGAAAAGTGTAAAGATTTTACTGCTTAAGAAACATTAATTTTAAATTTTATTCGAATTTATTTCTAACTTTAAAATATAAACGGAGTGTGGGTACGTGCGATAACAATAATTTCGTTTTCAGTAATTATGTTGTAACATTAAAAATGATTTACGATGTGAAAATTAGAAATTTTAATTCTGACAGTACTTAAAACTTTTGCTACGGAGTTTGAAAACTTTCCTTCTAAATCTCCCACTGAATTAACGATTGTTTTTTTTGCAAAAATATTTATTAATTGTCGGTTTAACTTTCATGGAAATTCAATTTAGTTCGAGTATTTCTTGTGATTCGACTATTTTTTTTTATTATCTCAATAATTTTAAACTCATAAGTATTAAACTTTTTAGTTTTCAATTCAATTCTGAGAATATGGTAGAGTAACAAGAGAAACGAGAAATTATTAAATTGATGTACTTGAAAAGTTTCTATTCCAGACTTTAACAAAACTATTATTAATATTGCAGGTTTTAATTTGGTATACTTCTAGCGTACCAGATTTATTAATGAATTGGTATTCGAGTACTTTTGAAAATTATTTTGCATTACAAAGACTTAAATGGTCTAAAATAAAATTATTGTAAAAAAACATTTTATAACTAGAATTATTTTCACTTTAAAGTCAAAGTATTTAAAAGCATCACAATACTTTATTTTTAATCAAAAGTTTTGAGCTGGTATTTCAGGCTTTCAATATTTTTGTAGATACACCTTGGCTGTTATAAAGTTTTAGTTTTTCACAAATTATTATTTTCTTTATTTATTATTATTTTTACTATTTAGTTATTATACGAAATTTATGAGTTTTTTAACCGAAATTTGATTAACTAAAAGGTACCGTCAACATTTAACTATGCTCTAAATTTTAACTAGTAAGAATGTCTTAATGTCAACAATTTGGCTTCGAATAATTGTTAATTGGTTTTTTCGACGACGATTTAATGTAATCAAATAATTGGTACAAAGTGTTTATGCACATTGTTTAATTAAATTTTACAAAAAAACACGTTCTACCCAAAAGTGCTGAACTTGAGACCGCATGGTTATCAGACAGACCCGCTTATCTCGACAAGAAAGTTAAATATAATACTGCACCTCAATAAGCAAACAGAGCAAATTTATTGAATGTCTTCTTCTTCTTTAACCAGCTTCGTCTATCCGTTTGCGGATATACGCCTCTTCCATTTCCTGCCATATTTTACGATTTTGTGCCATCGACATCCATCTTTTCCCTGCTAAGCTTCGTATTTCGTCATACTATCTGATTTTGGATGACCTGCGTCGTTTTCTGTGCCCATGGTTTCCATTCTGTGGTTATCTTGGCCCATATTTCCTGTGCCATTCTGGTTATATGGCTTGCCCACCGCCACTTCCTTTTATATTGACTTTTTCAACTCCAAAACTGAAAGCAGCCACGTCCTATACCCCATACTTCAATTTAGAACCCATACAAATTCTCAGCAACTCGCAAACCCGCAGTAAGACAACGTGGCGTTTTAAATGTCCTAACAAACCCTCCAAAATGACGAATTTTAGAAAACTAAGGACCCCACAGGTGGGTGGATTACAAAATGACCGTAAATCCCACACTTTCATAACGAAAGTCAGCTTCATGAAATCTGGGAGGCAAAATTCGCAAATTAAACCAAGAAATCGACAACGCTCGAAAACAATTACAATAGCAACATATAATGCACAAGCGTTGAAAAGAAGAAATGGGATATTATAGTACTCTGCGAAATAAGACATTAGAAATGAAACGTTAGTCAAATAACGCTGAAAGTCGAAACCTATCAATTATGAATACTTTCTTGAAAAGACAGAAGGAAAAAAATTGGAACTGGATCAACCCTAGTAACAAAACAAAAAGTGAATATGGTTTTATCATATCATCTCACAAGCGCATAATTACTGACGTAACAGTAACAAACAAGTGCATGTCAGAAAGCGACCATAGAATGGTAAAAACACACCTAAGAATGAACATTAAAAAAATGAAGAAAACTTGTGAACACAAAAAATATAAAATTAACAGAGATGCTGTTATATATAACCAAGAAAAATATCAACAAAAACTAAAACGGAAACTCTGGTATAGCAAGATAAAAGAAGATTCACTGGATAACATAAATAGCAAAATCAATGCAATAGTACAGGCTGGGACAAATATAACAAACCTAGCCGGTACAAACAAGAAAGAAGAGAGAATAAAAAAAACAAAATAGAAAAAAGGAACAAACTTGCTAGCACCAACAATCAAAACACGATAGAATATGCAGAAATTAATAAATTGATAAGGAAAACATTAGGCAAAATACTATGAAATTTAACAACAATCTTATAATGAAAACGATAAATAAAAATAAAAGCTTAAAAGTATTAAATAGAAAATAAATAGCAACAAAATCATAATCGGCAAGCTACAAAAGATCAAGGACAAATGACAACAAACATGAACAAAGTTATAAACAAACGGAAAGCTTCTATAAAATCTATACAGTTAGAAACAGAAAAAGAACAAACAATCCAAAGAAAAACTTAATGTAGGATCAGAGGAGATACCGGAGTTTGACATAAAGACCTAAAAACAACCGAACACCAAGAAAAGATTAAATAATTCCAGCCCTAATTAAATACGGCGATAAAACATTAACACAAAAACTAAAAAATCTTCTGTGACGGGATTATTTTGCAAATAATTGATTTATAGATCAATTTTCTCTACAGTATAGGTAGCCGTGTTTACACTTATGCGTTTGAATGTGCATCTTTATATTGAACAGTCTTCTAGGGATTTTAGTCTTCGATTACGGTTCCGGTGCATTTTTTGGTCATTCTTTTAACGTACTCCGTTTTAATTAGTCAATGGATATTTAATTATGGTTATACTGGCAAGGATAATAATCCTAAAATTATAAACTATCGAAGTGGATCTGGTATCACACCACCGTAGGAATTTCAACCGACCTTCTTCGGGTCAAGGCCACCACTCAAGATAAGCCGTTTATCTAGTCTTTTGTGAGCAGCCCAGCAAATGTTATCAACAGAGTCCATTTTGGTGTTTCCTTTTTCTTTACTGGATAATAAAATATTAGATTTGGATACGGAAGCTGTCATATCTGCGGATTAACTGTCGAACACCGAAGACTTCCTAGTCATAAAAGCTAAGTTAATTCATTTATGCATGTCATTCATAAATTTTGTCGCGTCCTATCTATACGTACCGTGGTCGTGAGTTTAACAACGTACTTTTTTGCGCTGTTGGTATAAATACCTTTTTCTATTTTGGGTTGCTTACAGAGCTATAAAAGCACCCAAATGAGTTCTTTTATAGAAATTTGAGTTCTTCTTTTATTCCGAACGGTGGTAACACTGATAACGCCCAAGCTGTCATTAGGTTCGGTGTGCTTTAATTTAAATCGTAACTAATGTTCAGTAGATTTATTTATCTACTTATTTTTATTTCCACTCATTTTTTTAATGAAACATATGATAAATGCCCTAATTAAACTTAAACTAGCATTTAAACCAAAGTTTAATGAAAATATTGCCACCTTCGCAATTACACTTCAAAATTCCCTAAATTTAAAGAATCGCAAAATTTTATTTTAAAATCAATCTGAAAAGCCCAAAATAGGAAAAATAGAATAAAGAATTTGTTTCAGAAGGCATTTTAGCGACTGTACTCGTCTTATAAAATGCGTCTTCTGAAACTAGTTCTTTAATATACTATTGTGAACTCGAAAGGTCTTTCAAGTACATGATTAATTTTGTGCGCTTTGAACCTATTTAAATAATCGGCCAAGGTCCGGTACCCTTTGTAGTTGTTGTTGGATACACTTCGAACAATATTTGTCGCGTGAATCACTTCCAGAAATTCATCGGCGCTACGACTGTCAAATACGCTAACCTATTTGGGGGCGTTTGTGCCTCGTACCTAACTCGCTATCGTAAATTGTTATTGTCTGCTAACGATATTTTGCTATTCATTTTAAATGATATCTATTGTATAACCCTAGTCGCTATAACAATATACATAGTTCTATTCATGTACGGTTTGTTTCTGTGTCTACGAGTTCCCAGTAGCTCTAGATATTTCTAATACGTAATCCTAGGTGACGCCTTATAAATTTTTCGAGCAGTGTAGAGACATTAATTTCAAACGATTCTCAATCAACCCACGGCCACTTCCGACTAAGAAGAGCTGCCGCTCAGGATGGAACAATGCCCTAATAGTTCTGATACACAAAAAAGGAGATAAAACATTACCACATAATTACAGACCAATTAGTTTATTATCCAAGCTATATAAACTAATGACAAAGATAATAGCAAATAGGTTGACCAAAAGTTCGACTAATATCAGATTCCGGAGCAGGCAGGCTTTAGAAAAAAATAGTACGCTAGACCACATACGGTCAATAAAAAACATTGCACAAAAACATAAGAAAACAATATAGGTCTATACCTAGCATTTGTAGACTATAACAAAGTGTTTGACTCAATAGAATATTGGGTTGTCATAAACGCAATGCAGAACTGTAGGGTAGATTCACGATATATACAACTGATAGAAAACATATCTCCCAAATTGTTCACATTAGCAATGGAAGACGTTTTTAAAAAACTAAATTGAAAAATAGAGAATTAATGGTGAATAGCGAACAAATAAACAACTTAATATTTGTAGATGACATCGTTCTAATCACAGACAATAAAGAGGATTTAAAGAAAATGCTCCTAGAGCTAAAAGACAAATCCGAAAAGGTGGGATTTACAATGAACATACAAAAATTATGCAGAGATCAAAAGGCCAACAGAAAACAGAAGTAACACTGGAAAATGACAAAATTGAAGTAGTGAAAAACTATATATATATATATATATATATATATATATATATATATATACTTGGGACAGAGGATAACCTTAGACGGAAGCATGCAAGATGCTGACTTACAAAGAAGAATCAAATTAGCGTAAGTGGTTTCGGAAAGCTGCAGCATATATAATTATTATTAATTGTAGGTGATAGTTATTTAAGCATTAAGAGAGGTAGGCGATACTTTCTAGTCGAGGACGAGTTTTCCGCCTGAGAAAAGCGAGCGCAGCAATAAAGTCTAAGAATAGTCAAGTCACTTACCTCTTGGATTACTTATAAAATTTTTCCCAAAACTTATTCTATTGTCCTTCTGGCTCTAGTTGATTTCTACTAAAACCTTATTATGATTGCAGAAAGAGGATACTTTGATGGAGGTATTTTAGCTTATTCAAAGTTTGGAAAAGCACTACAAAAACGATAAACTTGATATTCAAAAAGACCTGCCCAAAACAAATACTGAACTTTCAATAGTAATTGTGGCCTACGAAACATTCTCTCTAAAGTCTAGTTTCAAGTTCCGATTGAGCAGGCCTAGGAGAATATCCAAATATTAGAATTTTCAAATATTTTCGAGAAAGCTTAAAGAAAAACCTACTACAATTTAGCTGGGTATTGAAAAACCTGACAAAACATCTTATCTTCAGAGACTTACCTGCTTACGTGGAAAGTGTACAGAGAAAAGCTAATAAATTGTCTTGGGCAGTGTGGATTGACAATGACTACATTATATTCCTTGTGGTCACAATAATAGCTGTTTCATTTCAAAAAAAAAAAACAAATTCCCCTCCGAACAATAATCTATGTCATTTTCCCTATTGTTTTAACCATTTTTTAAACCATTCAATTATATTGATTTGTAAATCTTAAAAAATAAATAATAAATTTTAAACAATAAAATTAAAAATATAGATGTAAAGAATCAAATCCCAATTTACAGTGTTTTATCAAGAATATTTTTTTGTCAAGTGTAAATAAACTTTTTCTCCATTTGTATAAAACATTTTGGGACACACACTGTCTGTAGTGCTGCTCAGATGACCTTAAGACAGAAAATGGCAAACTGAAGAAAAAATTCAAAACTGTAAAATAAGGGAAATTCTGAAACGGCGATTAGCATTCAAATATTGAACAAGGGTTTGAAAATGCAAATCCTTGCGTAACACAGCTTAAAGCAAAACATTTGGTTTTCTTTTAGATCAACAAAATAAACTGTTAAATTGTCACTTTTGATAGTTGATAAAAGAAAATATGAAAATGAACACAATACCTTGTGTAAATATTAATAGTATTATCAACTTTTCTTTTTCTTTTATGAAATTAATTTCGAATACAAAAGACAATTTCTTCAATGTCAACAACTTAAATATCAAAATTTTAACTGCAACTTAACACCTCACGAAACATCAATAAACTAGAACACCATATTTGAATTTTTATTATCGAAATAAAACATTATTATTAAGAGACAGAAATAAAACTGAAACACTTGCATTAGTACCTCACTGGATAGCAAAGCCCTAACGTTGAGTCAAAGAGAATCTTCAACGATTCATGTCTAATACGACTTTTAAATGGTCTCAGTGTTCCAACTTCCAAGTATCTCTATCAAAATAGCAATTGATAATAGGTTGATTACAATTTAGTAGCTTTTTTAGCAGCACCTCCCAGTTTCAGTACCAATTCACATACATGAGAAAATGTAAGCGTGTCACTACAGGTAGAATCCCAAATAGGATTTAAGGCTCTTGTCCATGGGATTAAAGAAATTCCATCCTGACTTTTGCCGTCAGATCTTGAAAGGCCACTGAAATTCTGGGTGATCTTAAACCTTAGTGAATAATTTGATTGATTTTCTGATTATCAGATAATCTCTCAGTGTTTTTCAAGCAGGACAATCTGTAAATACCATCTCTTTTTATTTGTTCTCCACATTGGCATTAATGAGGTTCACACAACTCCATTCCAAAGCGAAGGGCTACTGCAATTAGAAATGCATTATCATTATATAAATTTACCTTTGTTATTGAAAATAATATCTAATTTTACTTATAAAAGCATCATAGTATAAATATACAGGGTGTCTCACCGGAAACCGCCACTAGCCGTATACGGAAAAGTATACGGGTGTCACAATATATGTATTACAGCCTGAGAGAGGTTATAGAAAGCAATAAAATAAACAACTTTTTTAGTAAAATTTTTATGTTAGACAAATAGTTACGCCAAGATGGCGCCCAAAGTCAAAAATTAAAAATTTTTAATGGCTTTTTGACAGTCCTAAAACAATTGAAAAATAATCAATAGTATCTTATAGTATGTTTTTGACTATGTCCAATTCAAATTCGACAAAAATTTTGATCTAGAAAAATTCCTGAATGGCGGATTCAATTTTCAAGTACTTAATGTAATAATTTGATTTAAACGAAAATTTGGTTTTATCGGTTTCTAAATAAATAAAAAAGATGGTGCAGTTGATTTTTGAAATTTTAAAAAAAGATGGCCACGGTCGAAATAAAAAATGTCAACCAATTTTGATGAAAATTTACAAAAGTGTATTTTAAGATATTATTAAATGTAACTGTCAAACAGATTTTTAATAACTTTAAAAATAAAAATTTTGTACGACTTCAAAGTTAAAAATTTAAAATTAATGGCGTTCAAAACCAAATGAAATGTCAAAATTAAAATTTATTTAATTTATAAGCTAAAACTTTAGCATCAATTTAATACTTAAATAAACAACCTAAAATAATAGGAATTACAAAGGCGACCAAGATGTAATTATAATTTTTACAAATGGTTCCTTATTACGTAAATATTAATTTACCCGTGTTAAAATAATTAATTTTAATATACCAAAACACCTCCACATTTCGCAATTCAATTATACTTGAGACTATTTGTACAAATTTTCATTGTATTCGAATAACATCCATTTTAAAATTTTTCAATATGTCAACCAATTTTAACAAAAATTTGTAAACGTGCGTATGTACTCAAACCGTGTAACTGTCAAACCTACTTTTGATAACTTTAAAATAAAATTTTTATTCAAGGATAAAAACAAAAATATAGGCATGAATTAATTTATTGTAGATTAAATCCTTTTTCATTAGAGGTTCAGAAATAAAACAGTTATGAGAGACTTGAATTTTACCTAGGTTTTCGAAAAGTTTTTATTTCAGTTTACTTCATCAGACTTTCATCAAGTTATAAATCTTCTCAGTTAATAGTATAAAACATGTTACTTAGTCACAGTTACACGATCACAATTATTAAAAATGTAGTAATAACAAAAGATAACATAATAGTTATTACTAGATTAAAAAATTAATAACATCATTTGACTAATTTATAAATTAAAAATAAATATTGTAGTAATAAGATTTACACTAATAACGAACGTATTTAAAAACTATTGTTGTTTGAAAACAATAAATGCAATGAATTTCAAAGTTGATTTGTTTGTAAACTAAAATTTAACATTTTTATAATGATCTGATGTGTCATATTAATTAAAAATAATGGTTTTCAACTTAAAGTCTTCTAAGAATGTAGGCTCAAATGTAGGCTCCAAACCACGAATTTAATTATGTAAAAAAAATTACCAGTTTACTATGTTTTACTATCATGTGTATTAGATTTTAGTTAAAATTGTTTGATAATGGCCTAGAATCGGCTGGAACTAGTCACAAACAAAATGACTTATATTTTTTCAATAAAAAAATTTACGTTGGGCATACGACTTTAAGTTGAAAACGAGAAAATGTTATTCGAGCATCTTCATCACCTGGGTATATTGCTTGCACGAAATGAAGATGATAGGGATACAAAAGTTGTTCATGCAAGACTCTCCACACAGTGCTGTGATTTGAGTTTAAATTATTCGCTATTGCTCTCGTGCTTGTGGTCGGATTATCTTCAACGCGACGTAATACTTCTGCTTCAAAGTTAGCAGTCCTAGCTACTCGTGGACGACCAGCAGATCCTAAAAAATGCTTTTTGAAACAAATTATGATTAGTTAATATGGAACGCCTCGCTGGAAACTTCCTGTAGTTCGAAGTCTATCATACAATCTATTAAAAATTTAATGACTAAGTGCATTTCCGTTGGGAAAATGTTGTCGATAGATTCTTTGAGCTTCTCTTCCGTTACGTTTTGCCTCTCCATAAATAACAATCATTTCTGCCATCTCCTCGTTAGAATAATTCATTTTTATAATTAATTTAATAAATAAGATTAATGAAATATCTAACTTATAATTATTTAAATGAAATGAATTAACTAATAAAAACTTTGAACAAACAGCTAAATAACCACAAAAACCAACACAACTAACAAACACAAAACTAATGAAAACTACAAACAAACAACTAAATAATCATAAAAATCGAGACTATGTAACGCAAGTGCAAAAAACAATGCTTAATGTTAGCTACCGTAATTGTTTTTTAAATAAATAACAGGCGACAAAGGCGGCTCAGATATGATCATAATTTGCATTCATTGGTTGTTTAAAGGTAGGCAATATTTTAACCGTGATTAAAATGTTAAAAAAAACTTCGGAAATATTTCTAGTTTCATTAGATTGAAAGAACAATAATTTTTAAATACCTTCGTTAGTGTAAATATCGTTATTTAGTATAATATTTATTTTTAATTTATAACTTATACAATTACTTAATGTTATTAATTTTTGTGCAGTCTAGAATTACCTTTTTCATCTTTTGTTATTAGCACATTTTGTAATAATTGTGATAGTTACATGTTTTGTATTAAATATAGATGATTCTTATTATAACTCAATCAAAGTCTGATGAAGTAAACTGAAATAAAAACTTTTCCGAAACGTAGCTGAAAATTCAAGTTCATCATAAGTGTTTTATTTCTAAACTCTATCTCTAATGAAAATGAATTTTATCTGCAGTAAAAGTTAACATTTCTTATACTATTTATGGTTGAATTGAGATTTATAAAAATTGGTTTGACAGTTATGCTTGTGGTATTTTAGAGTAGATACACGTTTGGAATTTTTTGTTAAAATTGGCTGACAAATTAAGAAATTGAAATAATGTTATTTGACTACAATGAAAATTTGCACGAATAGTCTCCAAGTCGAATTGAATTGTGAAATGTGGCGTTTTTTTAAAACTAAAACTAAATATTTTTAACACGGGTAAAATTAATATTTACGCAATTAAAAACTATTTGTGAAAATTACAATTACATAGTGATTGCCTTCGCAATTCCTATTATTTTAAGTTGTTTATTTAGGTATTAAATTAGTCATGCTAAAGTTTTAGTTTATAAATTAAATAAATTTTAATTTTGACATTTCATTTGGTTTTAGGGAGTTTAGAGACCATTTTGCAAAAATTTCATAATATTTGAACGCCATTAATTTTTAATTTTTTAACTTTAAAGTCGTACAAAATTTTTATTTTTAAAGTTATTAAAAATCTGTTCGACAGTTACATTTAATAATATTTTAAAGTACACTTTTGTAAATTTTCATCAAAATTGGTTGACATTTTTATTTCGACAAGAATCGACCGTGGCCATTTTTTTTAAATTTTCAAAATCAACTGCACCATCTTTTTTATTTATTTAGAAACCGATAAAACCAAATTTTCGTTTAAATCAAATTATTACATCAAGTACTTGAAAACTGAATCCGCCATTTTGAATTTTTCTGGATTAATATTTTAGTCAAATTTGAATTGGACATAGTCAAAAATATACTATAAGATACTATTGATTATTTTTCAATTGTTTTAGGACTGTCAAAAAGCCATTAAAATTTTAGTTTTTGACTTTGGGGCGCCATCTTGGCGTAATTATTTGTCTAACATAAAAATGTTACTAAAAAGTTGTTTATTTTATTGCCCTCTATAACCCCTCTCAGGCTGTAATACATATATTGTGACACCCTGTATATAGAAAACCTCAATAGGGCAAACTAAAATATTTTCATTCGTCTGACACTTCCGGTTGTACCGGAAGTCGACATCAACCTATGCATATATGATTTGAAAGAGAATTTCAACCTGCACAATAGTTCACGAAAAAAGTTATAGATATTTCCGTGAACTTTTGCATCTGTGAAAATTTATAACTCCTAGCTACAGGAAATGTAATACAAAGTGACCCTAAAATTTGACGTAGAATCCGAAAATTTATATAGGTTGTTAAATTTAAAATAACGAAGCTGATAACGACTTCTGGTACAACCGGAAAGGTCAGAAAACTGAAAATATTTTTGTTGAGTTTCCCTATTAGTGTGAGTCATTTTTCAAGTTTTCAAATTTTTTCCATGCATACTTTTTCGATACGGGTCACGGTAAGTTTTAGTTAGATTATTGCTAGATAATTTTGAAACAAATTTCATTTATTAATTTTATTATTTTATTTAATTTCTTTACTATATTAATTTCCTATTCCTATTTTTAAAAATAACATCATATTTTTAAAAAAAAATTGCGGATTCGCACTCCTAACAAACCATACTGTGATACATTTTTTGCAAGTAAATTACAAAATAATTAAATCTATCATTTGTTTAAGTTATTTCTTCTAAATTTTCAGATCATAATCTATACCTGGTGAAGGAACTAATTTTATTGAAATAGTTATAAAATATCGAAATCTTTCATGAAAATATTAATTATCTATTAATTATTTAGTCAAAACTCGTCATTGCATTTAAATAAAGTATACAAACATGCCATTTTAACTAAACTTGAAATAGAAAATAATGGTCACGTATCTGTGATTAAACACAAACAAATATATAAATTTAGTATGCAATGCATATTTAGATTATACTAAAGTTTCTGCTCAATAAACAAAGCAACCATTTTGATAAATGAGAAATTTTACAGTTTAAAGTTAATGAAATTGTGTTGGGTTTTAATCCTATTTAAATATGTACTAAATATTGGAAATTGCTTTGAATTTTTATTAATTTTCAAAACTAATTGAATTTTTAAATAAATGATACGAAATTTGTTATGCAAAAAGTCAACGTGTTATGAAGTTTAAGTCGCTCACTTCAACAAGTACATCAGGAAGGTTATTTATCATTGATGTTAGCTTATTTACCAAACGGTATTTGCAATGTATCGTGTTTGACATATGTAAACTAGTTACGTTTTAGAAAAGCTAATAAAGTTCGCATGTGCTGGCTATTCATGCTTTTCTTTTATGAAAAACCATTTAACGACCTTTTTATGTCCACGTATGCTTCTCATTAAAAGAGTTATTCAAATTGCACGAATGCAATATGTAAAGAGGATGTTTGCAACCTCATTTTAAAACATACTGCAATTCATTCGTACGTCTATTGTTGGTTTTTGTCACATATTGCCACTTAACAAGAGTATACGTTGTATGTAATACACAAGTACTGATGTTAAAGGACAGCAGGATATTCATTGTTGATTGTATACGTCTATTGTTACAAGCTGGGGGCAATTAAAAGCAATTTCATTCAAGGTAAACACACAAATATGTCATTTATTTGAAAGTAGAATTTTTGTTCTTATTGTCGATGACCAATTCTGTTTTCTGTAGTAAAGTCATCAACAAATTAATTAAGGATTTATACTTTTTATATAACAACTTCAGGATTCCATTTAGATTCTAAACCGCATTTTAGAGTATAAGTTATACTTTAATTTAAAAATCAAATATTAGCTTCCAACTTCGAAGAACCATGTTTATATAAGAAGGATAAAACTTTAAAGCTCTTCTCTTTAAACTCTCTACGTACTCACGTGTCTTTATTATTCAAATCTGGTGGTTTTCAAATTATTTTCTATGGTACTCAATTTATCATAAATTAGCGTATATTCTTTAGTATATCTTACCTATTAATAAAAATTTAGAGTGAAACTTGAAGAATTATCTCAAAGCATTTTGTGCTTTTGTGTACGACAAAGAACTTTCCTTTTGCTGGCTTTGAACCTTTTAACACTGATTTAATAAATATCATTCAGCTATAAACTTAGATTGCATGAATGACAAAAGACACCAGCACTCTGACCACAATGACCGAATCTGTTTTGAAAATAAATTGACACCTGAAAGAAAACAAAATAGCTAGTGAATTGATTTGCCAGATAACAGAATATCTTTCATCGCTTCGCTATCGGAAAAAAAAATCAAGACAAAAATTAAAAAGTAAGTCAATATAAACAATTAGAATCCAGATTTAACCTGAAGTTGATTAACTTAGCAGAATTGTAATCAGATGATAAACGCAAATTTAATTTCTTTGTATGATATTGAGAAATACATACATTGAGTCTTTTTGTGAAAAAGCAAAAACCAGTCGTCTAAACAACAAATTTGGTATAGGCCCATAGCTAGAGGCTTTCGCGGAATTTTTTACTTATTTCTGGATCACGGTTTTTTAAGCGACTAGACAGCACCTTCGCTCTATATTTTATTAAAAGTCTTAAGGAGTGATTTCTTCAGGACCTTCCTCACAAACTCTTAAAGGGATTCTACGCGGGCTTGGTGCTGACTTTCCCAACACCTCTTCCACCATGGAATAAGCGCACGTTTTACCGTACTTCCTCCTATAACAGTCAGGATAAATTTTCACTGCCTTTTCACCAGAACCAGATAGTACCGAAACTACCAGAGCCTTTCTGTAACTGTCCCATTCGGCATTGGAAATGACGAAAGGTAGGTGTTTGATTCCGAACGACATGGCTATAGGAAAATGATTGCTGCCGTATAGGTAATCTAATCTATAACCAAAAAGCTGTTAGAACACGTATTCATAAACTTTGGAGAAGCAACAGTTGCTGTCGACTATGTGTTCCACATGGTGTCCTGTAGCTTTGACGCTGACAATTCTCCATAAATGGTTATGGGCGTTAAAAATCCGCGACTACGACGAAAGATTGCTGTAGCTGTCTGAGCAAATCCTCTAGGACTTGCAAGGTAAGTAGACATTACAGATAGTAAGGTTATCCCTCCGCTGGATCTGACTGCCTGGACGTCTTTTCTCACGATTTCATAGCATTTGAGGGGGTACGGTTGTTGAAGCGCCAAATGCGTGTCCTGAAGCACATGTTACAAGAATGTAGCAGTAAGATAATAGATAAACAAAAAAAATAATTAAATAGATAATTTAGACTGCAAACAAAAACATCACAGATATAATCATAGTTTAAAAAAGCCTCTTTCAAGGTTGTCCTTTGGGCTGTCATTTCTTTGCTATTGTGACTGAAGTCAGCAGATTGTTGTATCGACAGAACGAACGACGATGGTATCGAAGTTAAAAAGAGAAGATCGGGAAACGTTAGAAATCGAAAAGTTGTATTAATAATTCTTTTTAATAGACGCCAAAAACTGGTATGTCGACGTAATAAATTCTTTTTGATAAACGCTACACTAAGTAAACAATTATATTTGTAATACGGCAATTTAAAACCCCATTATCACAAAAACTGGGTATGAACTTAAATTCCCAGTAAACTTCGAACTGTCGGTTTTGCGAAACGGGGAATAACACTTATAACTAACTTCAAACTCGTAATTTACTTAATTACCGTTACCATACATTCATTATACATGCAACTAAATTTAGCGAGAGCCAAACATTGACTGCTTAAAAACAGAATTAAGCTTTTGCTCTAATGCACGTACCGCCACCAGAACTTTCTAGAAGATGAAAACATCAAACTACATTGAGGAGAATACAATGATGCAGCAGAAATTTTGTCTCAAGGTGAAACCAACAAACTCACTGCATCTTACAACGTTGCAAGATAAGAAAAACGAGCAAATCTCACGTACACACCAAACAAAAAAAATCAATATTTTTGTGTGTCGGAAATTCTAAACAATTTAAATATTTGTAATAAAGATTTATCGATTATTTTAAAAGCGAAAATGCGAATTACTCTTTTTTTGTCTGTTTGTTTTTCTTTTTTTAGATCTCACATTCGACCGCGTGAGACCTTGACTAGAAACAGAGTCAGTCGTAATCTCATAATTGACTGTTGTTGTTTATTACCAATATCTAATCTGATACCCTTAAAATTTAATTTTAATTTAAAAAATGCAAATAACATTTCGAAAACGATGCAAAAGAAAAGCATCATTGTATATTTCTCTACACAAGAAATGAATACTAAAGTCAAAAAGTGTGTTTTCTTTTGAAAAAAAAATGAATCAATTTTCTTTTTTTTTTTTGGGTTTTTTTATACACTTTATACAATATTATTAAATTATGTGTTAATTTTTTAGTGTCATAATTTAAATTTTCGCCCGTTTGACCAGAATTTAACATAACCTTAAAATAATTTTAAGCAATTTTAAGAATTGTATGCCCTCGAGTCAAATTAAAAAATTGTTTTCAATTCGTTCGCTTCTATTGCGTCTTATAATGCTGTATTTGTGCGTAAATAAGCCCAATTTTCAGAAAAAACTCGTTGGAAAAAGAATTATATGTTTTACGTCTTATAAAGATTATCATCAGCTCAGTGGAAAATCGTATACAAAACGATCTATTATTGTGAGACATAAATATTACATATAGGTTCAAAACTAAAGAAAAATTCAGTTATATTGAAAAGTGTAAATATTTGACATATAACATGTTTTTAATTAAAATTTGGCAAGATATTCAAATATGCGAAAATATACAGGATGTTCTGTTTAAAATGAATTGAAGAAGTTAACGTTGACTTCCGATATACATGGAAATGTTGTCAATTTGAAAGTGAAGACCGTCTCCGGTAGCATTGAGATATAAATTTGAAATCTACTTAATTAGCCACAGAAGTCGAACAGGTAAGCTTTTCTGAGTGACTCTATATATGAAGTGCAGGTTACAGCTTGAGTTTTAATATCACACTAATTAAGTGTAATTTATTTCCTCTTTGGTTTGAATTTGTTGTATTATATTGTAATTATCAATTAACTATAAGATACAGCCAGAACTCTTGCATTAACTAATCAACCTTTCACTCATTAGGTATAAGACTCGTTAGGCCTTAACAAAATACCAGATAACATATTTGAAACTAAGATAATTAAAATGAACAAACATTTTGATAAAGAAATGCATATATAAGTGACCAATTGAAACGTAAATTACGGCAATTTTCTATCTAATAATCTACTACATAAGTTTTAATTGGTTTGAGGAATAGAAGTTAAGAAATCGTTATAATGGTATCAAGTGCAGTAATTAAATAACTTAAAGGTTTATTAAATATTTCTATTTTTACAAATTATAATAGTTTCTTTGGTGCACAATTTTCTTGTTATGTCTTCTGGGTGTACCATTATAATTAGTTATAAATATACATAAAGCACTGATCCCATTATACCATTACGGTTCTTTTCTTAGCTTGCTTGTGTAGCCGCAATTAAAGTGAGTTCAATTATAAACAGGAAATTTATCACCGTAACGAAGGTTCTTTTTACATCTGTAACAATTAACTATTTTATTGCTCTGCCTTTAATCTCTTTCGTTTAGTCGAAAAAATATTACCTACCACCTCTTTTCTTTTGTGATTTAAACTTAGAAGCTATATTTTCCTTTAACTATTAGGTGTAATAAAGCATTTTACAAAAATTCCTACCGACAACAGCAAATAAATTGCATGGCACAGGCAATCATAACTCATACTTGGCATCTTAAATTGCAACCGCTGCTCTATTTAATAGTCGTTTCAACAAAACTTTAAATCACAAAATTGCTGTTAAGTAAATTTTTGAGACGCCATTTTTATATCTTAATTAATTATTTCAAATTTATTGCAGACATGAGTTTAATGTATGTTTGTTATGTGGTAGTCTTAGAAATTAATGCTGTCGGAAGAATTAAACACTTAAGTGAAAAATTATGGCTACCCCATAAAATAAGTGAACTTATATTTTATAAAATTTCTCTATTGCAATCAAATAAAATTAATTTCTTATTATTTCCGCAAATTAAAGGGAAAATTTTGACTTAGGTACTGTTAAGTTTTTGTGATTACCTATACAATTAAAATTAAAAATAAAAGAACTATCATTCTTTAATTTTTATCGTATTACTTACACTTAAAATTATAAAAATATTAATTATTAATAAATATATTAATTACCTTATTTTCGCAAACCTATTTTCACAACATTGTACATAATAAATAAAACAGACAATTTACATATAAATCATTTGATGCAAACTAAGATACAAGTTTTATACAATCATCATATGTTAATTGTTGTATACTAATTTAAGTGTAAACAATGTACAGAATGTTATATAAGACATTCAAGTCAAACTCTCGTACATATGATGTGATTAGTTTTAAAACCTATTCATATTGTATGTGGATTATCAACTAAAAAAAATACTAAAATTGATATATATTATCAGTTATACGACGAATAACCTGCGCTATTTATAAATGTTACTAAATACGCCTACGAAATATAAGCAAAAAATGTAAATAACCTAATTTATTAGCACTACTAAAATAAAAAATATATACCTATTTGCACAAGTCCATTATTATTATTTAACCTCGTCACCAAAACATTATCTATTTTCGCTTTCTCGTTCGTGTTTTATCAGTATATGTTATCAGTAATGTAACTCGTACATTGTATACCCACTGACAATACATCTCTAAAATATTACAATCAATCAATCATTTTTGAACTTACATGACAATTTAATGAAAATTTTAAAATTAATACGTAATTGTATTCTCATAACTACGTTTATAAACTCATGTAAGTGAATGTTTTTTAGTATTTTATTTCGTTTGTCGTAATTGTTAGTATGTCTCTTCATTTTATATTTATTTACTATTACATTTTAAATTGATTTTTTACTATGAAAACTTAAATATTAAAGCACAATTCGTTTATTGACACCCTTTCATCATTCTTCAAACGTGACCATAAGAAAATAGCCTATGTGTTTTGCTCCACTGAATGTACAGTCTAAAGTCTCAGGTCATATACGCAATTTGAGAGTATTGGATTTACTATCTGAATATCAATTCAAAGAAACGTAAATTAAAATTAAATAATAAACATATAAATTTATTGTTGTAAAATGAAATAAATTATTAGAAGTAATTACGTACATTACTTTTCACATTTCTCATTTTTAATTTATCTGCCAAGATCATAAAGATTTTTGTTAAACTTGATCCAATTTCATTGTTTTTTTGAGTCAATTACTAAAAAAAGATTCAGTTCCTCAAAATGGAAATTTTATTTAGAAAAAAGTTTTTTAAAGACAAGTATAACCAATAAGTAAATAAAATTTTAAAAAACCAAAATCTAATAATATACGAGTCATTACTAGCAAGATGGATCGGCTTTTTTCTTTATCATAATTAAAAAACATTAAACTTACTAAAACTAGTTTAGTTTATCTACAATCACCATATTATAGAGCTATTATTATGTCGTTATTAAACGTATTATAACACCTATAAAACACTAGTGTTTTATATTCCATAAAACATTAATGTTTTGTAATATAAAAAATTCAAGAATAATTTGCAGAAAATTTAGTAATTATTTATTAACATTAATATTGACATTCACGTTAACATCAAAAGTAAACTTATTTGCAATATCAGGATTTACATTTACACAAACCACGTTTGAGGAAGACTCCATCGCGGAGATCTCTTGCATTGTGCTGGATTTTCCTTGAATTTTTCTAGCTATATCGATTTTATTTGACTCGCTTTCTTCTTTATACCCCTCAACAACACTAGATGACCTCCACGCTCTGTGCCTCTTAAGAGTGAGAATATCACCAACAGAGTCGCCGAAGAACTGCGCATACTATGACCCGTGTAGGATTTAGCGTCTAGAAGTTTTGAGAAAGAAGCAATCGAGGGGATTCTGGAAATAGTGTTAATTCCCACAGGATGCACGGTGCATTTTGAGTTTATATATCGCAAAAAAAATCTTCCTTGCAAAATAGTACTTTTAGGACGTAGGTGTGGATAATCTGCTTACTAAAACACATATACAATAAATAGCTATAATAGCGCTAGAACTATACAACGCAGAACAATAAAAGTTTGCGCCACATCATTAAAAAAATTAGATTCAATTGATTTTTGTTTTCTGTCAAAACCCAAAAACATTCAAAACTCATCTTAACAATTAACTATTATACATTCATGAAAAGCAAGAAATCAACAATAAACAATTGAATCTTTTAAATGATATTGGAACAACAATGGTCAAAGTAAAAATTCAAAAACTTCATTCAACAAAAGGATTATGTTCTTTTATGAAAATCTAAAACACATTAAAAATACTCCTGCTAAAGTATCACGATAATGTGAAAGAATAGAACAACAAGACAACACTCAAGATGAGTGGTAAGATGAAGGTCTTCAGTCACATACAATTGTAAACAATCGAGCACAAAACCAACAAGGGCCCTATTTAGGTATTTCAATCTATGACCACACCTTCCCATTATCAACTTTGAATTAGTCTAGGATTCAGTGTTTTATAGGAGAGACCAGCGATAAGTCGATTAAAACTCCATAGGTTTTATTATTCTACTGACGATTTGGTCAAACTTGGTTGACCTTTATCAAAACTAAAATAGAAGTTGGAGTCAAATCGGTATTAAAAGTCAAAAACTTCATAGAACTCTAGGTTAAAAACATTAAAAAGCAATTAATTAACAGGTTCATGTTTCCTCCCAAGCTATAGCGGTCATATAGGCCGCCACGGAACGAGTCGATAAATGAGTACCTGACCACCGATTACGTTTAAAATGCATATAGGACATGCGCATACGGTTGTGTGAGTTTTATTATTTCAATATTTTTCTTATGAGACACTACAATAATTATTCATATTTATTCAATTTAACTTAAATTTAATACATAGATGTAAGTATATTAAAAAACATTTTGATTTACACTTTTAGATGTTTGACATTGATACATAGCAGACAAAAATGGGGTTGATTAAAGTTATTCAAAGTCGACACAATATTGAGTATTTTTTTTTTTACTATTGTATTTCGATATTTACCCTTTAACATTCTTTTCATAGCAGCCCTCCAATATCTCCTCACAACACTAACGACTCCTTGTTTTCGCAAGAATGTATGGTTTTTTAAGACCTTTCTCGTGACTTGAGGTGTTTGTTGTAAATCTTTGCTATTGTTAACTTCATCGTTTTGATTAGGCGTGGGTCCACTATTTAGCAAGTCAATTATTTCGCGGAATTTACTAATTGTCATTGAAAGTGTTTTGTAGATGATAAACGCGTTTACAACTCTTGTGTCTAGTAAAAGTTCTATCTCTAAATTACGGTACCATTTTAGTGAACGTCGTAATGCAGAAATCTGACAAATCTATTAAAAATTTTCCAGTGTTATATTCAATAATAGCTTTAGGTTTACGTATTGGTCCCATATAACAACCAATAATTACTGAAGGACAGGCCACTTTATTGTTTGTTCCGAAAATGTAACCCTTCATTTGACTTATCTTAACATAAGAGAAGTGTCTACATCTTTTCTAGCATAAATTTGAAAATTCCAGGTGTAGTTTTACCAGCAATTATTGTGCCAAAAGTTTCATTTTTTTCGCATTAGTGCAAAACGTAATTTAAGAGTGCAAATAGTATATTTTTTATTTTTTGTTTATTTTTTTTTTTTTATTTCATTGGTTCAGTTTTGCACAAATAATTCGATTGTAGAAAAAATACTGTGTGCAACATGTGCAAAAAGTATATTTGTGGCACTAACTATTGTTTGATTAAAAATAAGGTCAATGGTATTATTGGCAAGAACCGCGTAAAAACATATTGATACGGTGTCTGAAGAGATGGCTGCTGAGTACTTCAGGTTCCATCACCAGTTTTCAGAAAAATCAAATTTTACTTGATGCCAAATGGATTTGTCCACAATCTCTAGTGATCATCTCTTACAGTTGGCTACTCTTCTGCTGAATTTCCCTCGTCAAGCACTGAATTGTTTTCGTTTTCATTTTCCAGAAGTACTGCTTGGTTGTGAGACTATATTTTTCACTTTTTCTTTATTAGTATCAAGTTTACTCTTCTATTCGGTGTCGACAATTTGTATCATCATCAGAAGTGGATAATAAATCTACTTCCTCAGAAGCTGAAAGTAGATATAAATCTCTGTCGGAATCAAACGAACTAAAGATCTAGTTATCCTATTTAATTCTGAAATAAACATAACCAACAATACATAATTTTATTGATGTATGCGTGGTAGTAGATTTCTAAGTAATCAATTATGAAAAAATATTTGTGTTTAAAAAAAATTGATGAGTCTTGGATAGACGAATAGTAGCTTTAATTTTATACAGGGTGTTCCTGAAAAGTGTGTACATGTTTACCAGAGGTTCTCTGACTTCAAATAGACCGTTTGATATCATTTTACCTATAACCAAAAGTGCACCATAAGGGCGCCAGAGGGCGCCAAACTTTCCAAAAAAATATTGTATATTGGGAATAACTCGAAAACGGTTCGACGGATTTTGTTCCGCTTTCGTATGCTTGTTGTCTGCTTCTGAAGACGCTTTTTTGTGTAATGTGGACAAATTTCTGATGCCAGGAAAAGTCGCTTTCATACTCTCAAATAAACGATAATATTTTAACAACCGCCAAAGATACGAAAACAAAATAATTCTGACAAATAACACGAACAATTTGGAAACTTTCTTCTTTCTTGTTAAATTGCACTAATATTATTAGTTCGATCAGAAAATAAACGTTTAAAAAATTAAGTAGACTGCTAGTAGGCTATGCGATCAAATTTATCATTTGTGACAGTCATTTCCGGATCTTCCAAGACTACTCACATTTCTATTTTGCGATTAACTACTTGAAAAATGGGCTACACATTTGCCAAACAGACTGATATTCTGTTAGTGTTGGGTTTTTGCAGTGACAATTGTCGGGAGAGCGTGAGGGTTTACGCATAAAGGTTTCCAAATTGGATTGACATTATCGCATAGCGTACTAGCAGTCTACTTAAATTTATAAGCGTATGGATGTGCTTTGCAGAGATATGATTAGCGCAATTTAACAAGAGAAAAAAAAGTTTTCAAATTGTTCCTTTTATTTGTCAGAATTACTTTGGTGTCGTATCGTTGAAGGTTGTTAAAATGTTATCATTTATTTGACAGTGCCCGTATGAAAGTGACTTCTCCTTGCGTCCTTGTCCACATTACACAAAAAAACGTCTTCGGAAGCAGACAACCAGCATAAAAAAAGCAGAACAAAATCCGTCAAACCGTTTTCGAGTTATTCTCTATATACAAAATTTTTTGAAAATTTGACGCCCTTTGGCGCCCTTATGGTGTACTTTTGGTTATAGGTAAATTAGTGTCAAACGGTCTATTTTGAGCTAGAGAACCTCTGGTAAAGCCATGTACACACCTTTCAGAAACACCCTGTGTGATAACTTTTATACCATTTTTTTTAAATAAAGGAAATTCAACATGAATTGATATCGATAAAATTAATTAAAGATTTGTCTCTGGTTTTACCTTCCTCTAAGGATAAGCTTCAGACTCTTTCTCCTCAAGGTGTATATACGTATTTTGGAACATGACCGTTTTGTTAAGTTAAAACACGGTTTCAAGTCTGCCATCACAAATTAATTTTGATAATTCCGTTTTAATTCCCAAATTTTCTTTCTTTTTCAATAGGAAAATCAGGGAGAGTATAGAAATCATTAACATCTTCACTCGTCACCGCTGTTTCGAACTTTCACCTTTGTGGATTCATTAGCTCCGACTTCCGACAGTGGAAGCCTTTCATTCTCTCATAAAAAAAGCCACCCTGTGTAAGCATAATTGGTTTTATTTACAACTGCGTTTCTAGGACAGCTAACATAACTTTCTAGACACATAGTAAGAAAAATTAATATATCTAGGTATAGATTCTAAATATATACATAGGGTGGTTCAGTTTGGTGTTAACGATTTTTTATTTATTTTTTTTAGTTTAAGAAAAATGTACTAATCTATACATTGTGATGAGGGAAATTTTTACTTTGGTTTTAAAATTTTATTTGAAATTTCTTTAATTGAATTATTCCTACAAACAACTAAATTCTGCACTTGTCTCTCAGGATTCTTTATTTTACCAAGTAAATGTGCTTTACATGGGTATGAAACTTTATTTAATATCCATTTTAATGAATTAATAAATAACAACTCTGTTTAAGCTCGGAATTAATGGTTACCTTTAATTTATTTCTAGTACAATTACTTTTCATGTCCCACCTGATTTACTAAAAACAACACCAACTCGTTATACAACAAAGAAAATTTTATTTACACATAGAAAATTTACTGAACATAAAATAATTTAATTTTAAACTGCGCAACAAAGTGGTTATGAACACCAACTCCAACCGTTATTTGACAAAGTGGTTATGTGAGCTAATTACACTTTCCTATAACTAACTTAAAATCAATTACAAAACTGGCCTGGTAGTTTAGTCTGACTGGTGAGTGCTTGTCTTATTATATGGTTTACAGAGTGTGGTGGTTTCGTATCTAAAATAAATTTCTGAAGCAGCTGAACAGAAGAGACACCTGGAAAGCGGGTACGTCGTCCGGTTCCACCAGCTCGAACCGATGAGAGGATCGGTAACCTAAAAGAAAAAAAAGGGAAAATCAAGAGTCGCTATTTCTTACTACTTACACATGGGATTATGGCTTAATTTCTACAAATTCCTACCAGCTGCAAGAAACTCCTCGAACATCTCCCGATTATCACACAACTTTACAAAATTGGGCTATTTTCGACTAGGATCATCGTGGGACTCATTTCAAACACTATTTTAAGCTCAGTGACCTAAATAACATCGCAATACTTATATCTGTAAATGTCATATTACGCCACATTGGATGAGCTACATAATTCAGAATTATATTGATGCATGCCAAATAATTAACTTTCTTTTAAAATGACACCCTGTATATAATTTTAAAGATTTTTGTAAGGCATTTTTTCTTTATGTAACGTAAATAAATTATACAGTTGTATTTTTGAGAGTTAAACTTAAACTTTAAATATCATCAGATCTTCAAAATTCAAAAGATAATTGTAGGTTATCTGATTTAATGTAAATAATTTCTAAAATATCTAGAATTTCTTTATTACAACTGTTAATTTGGAACATAATTTAATTGAAGACGAATTACTGAGTAACTATTTTTAATTTTTATAAATCTTAAATGTTCAATATTAATCTTCAATAAGTTTTACCAATATGTATTTTATTGCATTAGTACAGATATACCATTTCAAAAAAAAATTTTTTTTATATAAGTTAGCACTAATATAAAACAACCCAGGTTCGTACTCAAGAAGAATGTATGCGAATGAGATCGAAAATAATTTAAATTATTTAAAAAATTTAATAAACACCTCAAGTTATTCAAATATAAGTTCTAGTATTTACGAGAATAAATAAACTCAAATATAATTAGTAATTTCGTGTATTCATAATACATATAGTAAAATTTATAGCCCAATTGCTTCTGATATAAGTGATGATTTTGAACAACTATTAAAAGGCAGGTGATAAAATATTATTGTAGTTACAAAGCAAAAGTCACACAGTGATTTATAGTAAATTAAACATACGTTAAGAAAATGATACGGTTTCACATGAATTGTAGAACTTAATATAAATTGTATAGGTTGTTATTCAAGCTGTAATTACAGCATTCTTATAAAATTATATCAAACCCATAACTATGTATAATAATAATTGCACATTGGGTTATACCAAAGAAGCGGTAACAGTCCATTTATCATTTTATAATTATAATTAGTCAATTTATTCTAAACGAAATTTTGAATAATCTTAATTTGGGTTCTAAATATTTGTGAAATTAAAAGATAATGAAAAGAAGAATTACGACGTTAAATTATAGTTTGTTGAAATGTCGAATATTGATTCTAATGTTATCCAATCAAAATTCTAATTTTGTTATAAATAATTCTTTTGTAAATTAAGGTTTTATTATGCAAGTGTAGAAAACAACTTATCGCATACTTTTGACGCGTAATTTATACATTCAAAGATTTTGAACAATGTCGTGGTAGTTGTTTATGATTAATATATAGCTTGGAATCCAGTGTTACTGTAATATAAGTTTTATTATACATCATCAGCTTAAGGTGTCACGTACTTTGGTGCTATATTATGCTTGACATCAATGTCTGTGTAATTTGTCTTACGGAAGTTTTACGTATTCGAATACAAGAGATTTTGTGTTTTCTGTATTATGATTTATAGAAGATATATTTGCCTAAATATGCAAATACTACATTAATCATGTAACTAACTACCTATGACAAGGCGCATTATTTTTTTCTCCAAAATTAAGTAACGCCATGGTTCAGAGAAAAAAATAAACACTTACTTAAACAAATTTCATAAGCGACAATAAACACGTTACGAACCTGTTTGCTTGTTAATAAATTTTGGTATTGCCAATATCCACCTGTAAAATATATACAGATTATACATTTTAGATGGGATTTAGAAAATTATATATGATTTTTTTTTAGTTTTACGTAGTACATCATACTGAAGTTGATATTTTATTTGCCATTACTGTGTCCAATAAATTTGTGTACCAGAAATAAGTAAATAAAACTCTAAATAAGTATCATATTTTAAGCTTTAATTTAAAGTCTTTAAATTTTTGTTAAAAACTTAACATTAAATTTGTACCCTAGTGTAATATTTAAAATACGTTTGCTATGAAGTGATGATGTAGTGATTTATATCCATTTGGATATTCAGTCAGATGATCTATTTACTTTTAAAGGGCCCCATACACGATCCGGAAATCTTCCGGAAAACATGTGTGATTTAAACTGCCTAGTTTTGCCGATCACAAACGCTAAACGGTTCTAAATAAGATACAATTCCAATCTGAAAATTTCTATTTTACTCTAATACTCTTCTGGTAATGTGTACTGTCTAAAGAAATTGAATGGATGTCTCTTAGGCAACTAAACTTACAATAGTAACGTTGATTAAGACTGACATCAGTGTTTGAAAAAAAGTGTAAAATAAAGAGTGCCTCATGTGTCATTGAATTTGAAAAAATCTAATTGGATCCAGTATTTTGATATTTAAACAAGTCACCACACAGAATTGTAATCGTTTTCATTACGTTTGTATTAAGAAAAGTAAAAATGTATAGTCTGTTTAAAAAGTAACTGGAATTTTTATTTTGTTCCTAATTTTATTTATGCATATTAAAAAAATAAAAATGCTAGATCCCAATTTTTTAAACGGAATTTTTGTAATAGGTTGTGGCCAAACTATCTATCAAAGATTGTTGATTTTAAAAAGGCTTAAGATTTGTAAAATAATGTAGCAAGTAGAAAAAAAACTGGTGAAATATTTGTATAGAAAATGTGTTAAAACGTTAAAAGATTAGTGCAATTGACTGAACTCGAAAAAAGTGGAGTAACGTCAAACGAGGTGAAGTCGATCGGCAGGGGTGAAGTCAATCAAACCGGAATTTCCACTTGTTTTTAAGCATATGGCAACAACACATCACAAATCAACTGATTTTTATTCACGGTCGTGTGGCCAACAAGCAAACAAACATTATACTGGTGAAGCAGATTGATCTTGAGGGTGAGTTTTTCAAAAATAATTAAATAGTAGCAAGCAAAATGTATCAATCAGTAAAATATGCAGAATCAAACATCTGCATAGTCGAACCTGTAAAAACTAGGTCCGTCCTAGGCCCTCTAGGTGATAAGGAATATCATCAAAAAAGATATGGTAATTTATTTTTGTGCGGTTTCGATTGAATTTTTGTCTGCCGAATCAAAATAACGAGGTGAAGTGGATCACTGATTTTCGCTGTATTTTGTTAGGTTTTGAGATTATGTTCAAATCAAATTTTTTTTTTTTGATTTTCTCATATAAATTTTGTGTGTTAGGGCAGTGGCGTATCGTATTTTATTATATTTTTTTAGTTATTCTTATAGACGCCACGAAAATATGTAAAACGACTGGATACCTATGGCAAAAGGAACTACGACCGCACGTTCTTAGAGATAGCGCTGGATGTAGTGCGCAAGGGAATATTAAGCATGCGAAAATCGTCAGAAATGTTTGCAGTACCATATACGACTCTAAACAATAACTTTCACAGGAAACATCCCTTGATATATGGCGGTCAACCACCTCTTGACGAACAGTGTGAAATTTTATTAGTGAATTCTTTGCAAACCTGTGCTGAGTAGGGTTTTCCATTGAAACCTATTTATATTAGACGAATCACGCAGCAATATTTAAATAAACGCGGCCTCACTGAAAAGCGATTGAACAATAATATGCCATGAGAAGGCTGGTTTAATGGCCTGATGAAGAGACATCCTCGGCTTACAATCAAGTTTGCAGAAAATACAAAGCGTGTGAGAGCTGCTGTAACATACGAGATTATTGAGGATTATTTCCAAAATGTGTCAAAAATAATTGAGGATATCCCAGCACAAAACATCGTGAACTACGATAAACCAACTTTCTTGACGATCCCGGGGCTGTTAAAGTGGTGATGAAGAAGGAAAGCAAGCATGCCTACGGGATACTTGACACCACCAAAAGCAGCACAACAGTTATGTTCGCAATAGCTGCTGATGGAACTCGTTTCCTCCGTATACGGTTTACAAAGCTAAACATCTTTATAAAGGCTGGAAGGAGGGCGGATTACCAGGAGCAATGTACAACCGGTCTCCAAAGGATGGTTTGATTCTGAATTGTTCGACGATTGGTTCAGGAGCGTAGCACTTCCACTTTTTCAAAATTAGACGGAACCAAGCTGCTTATTGAGATAACTTGCAAAGTCATATCACTGTCAGTGTGATTGAAGAATGTGAAAATAACGACATTAGGTTTGTCTTACTTCTCCGTAATTCAACCTATATGCTTTAGCTACTGGACGTGGCTTATTTTCGCTCTCTGAAAGCATCCTGGAAAAGAGTCCTGGATAAGTGAAAGTGAAAAATAGGGGGTTGTACCAAAAACTGTCTTTCCCAGAATGTTGAAATCCGCGGCTGAGGGCTTGGGGATTGTGAAATGAACAATAGCTTAACTAGATTTAAAGCATGCGGCCTAGTTCCTTTTAATCCAGATGCTGTTCTTGCGAAGATATCAAGAAAAGAGCCTACTACACCGGAGGAAAGAAACAAGCCAGAAACTTTAATGACATCAGCGCTTGTAGATTATTTACACCAGCTCAAGACTGGTCCAAGTGATGCCCTGAAGCGAGAAAAAAAGACAAATAAGCGGCAGCAAAGATGAAGATGACTTACAGACATTGAAGGCTGGAGGAACAGAATGTCAACATAGATGATTATGAAATTAGAGAAAGTTCTGATAAACCAGAAACATTCCTGACTCATCCGGCAGCTGTGATACAGAAGACTTTATACTCACCAAATATGGAACTAATAAGAGATACCGATTTTATATTGCTAAAATTATTGAAATGTCAGAGACTGAATTAGTTAGAGTACACTGCGTAAGCATGCATCCAACAAACCTGTGTTCTTCAGTTTTCTGAATATTCCGGATGAGTCTGTCATAAACAGGAAACCGATTGTCCGACGTGTTATTTTGAACTCTCTGAAGCGCGGTAAATATTATTTCCCGCTTGAGAAGAACTGGAAACGCTCCAGTAAGGAATTTTAGGCGTTCTATTGTTTGTTTTTTAATTTTGTATTTTAGCTACATTTTTGTTTTTTTATTTTTAAGTTTAATTTGTCCATGAAAGGTTTGTTTTATCAAGAAATGAACAGCTGTGCCAATCCTGTCTAAAAAATAAACGTTTATTTTTTCTCAATATATGCGTTTTCTTGCAAAATTTTTCTGAAAATGTCGTTTAACATATATTTTGTATATTTTTTAATGATCGACTACACCCCCAGACGGTTCTGAAGTGGGAAATATGCATTTTGAAAGCGGTGATCGATTTCACCGCAAACCATGAAGTGAAGTCGATCACCCTTCAATTAAAAATAAAAAAAATTGCTCCATCTAATACCTTTTCTAGTAACCAATCGACAACCTAAGCATCAAGGATGTTATATTTTAATTGCATCAAAATATAATCATTAGTTTTCAGTTATCTCAACGCATTTTTTTTGATCGAGTTCACCCCTCGTGTGACAGTATATGAGACAAAAAAAAAAAATTATACAGAAGGCCGCGTAAGATTTGAAGAAACAATTTAAACACTTAGTGGCCTTAGGACGACAAAATCCGCTTCTAGGGTTTTGTACAGATTTGGAAATCAACTAAGAATAAAAGTGTGTCAAGGAACTGTCCGCACGATATTGAAAAGACAAAGCTACATATCAAGGAAACAAAGAAAAATTCATGCAATCTCCTCTATAAAAACAACGAAGACTATATTTTTATCAACATTTTCGAGGAGATAATTTTAGTAATGTTTTTATATGTGACAAAAGCTTGGTGCAAATCATCTAAAAATCTTATTAAGAGAACAAGTTACTGTTCAAATTTCCAAATTTCGCACTAAAGTAATAGTTTGGGAGCAGTTTCCCAATAGTTTTCTTCTTGAAACAGCTGATGCTATATATCCAGAGGGATAACGTTTTCATCAAGACAACGCAGGATTCCATACTTCTGCCTTAATGCAAGAACACCAACTTGCAACAATTCCATGGTCAGCAGCTTTACAAGATCTTGGTCCAATTGAAAACATATGCTGACAAATGAGGACTGAAGTGGAAAGAAGGGCTCCACGTAGTAAAGAAGTTTTGATTCGATCAGTTTTACAGACCTGAACCACCATCACCGAACATTATGGCGTTGACCTAGTTTCTGGTATACCTGGAGGTTTAATTAAGTGTTTAGAGTTAAATAGTGGTTATACAAGTAAATAAGATGAATTATTTGTTAAAATTTTATAATTTAAGTAATAACAATATAATATCGAAAAAATTATAATTGTGGTTTCTTTTTCCAGATACTTTCTAGACGGACTATAGTTTCAAATTATCTACACTTTAAAAATTCAATATGCATAGATGAGCAAGTAATTCCTTCTTTGGATGTTACAAAATCTTACACAATTTTTTATACGAGTGCAAAAACACAATCTTTATATTACTTATAATAAAATAATTTGGAATGAATCGACACATTAAAAATTATAAGGTTCCCACAGTTGGAAAAGATCATGTCTTCAAATCTTTCTCAAGAGGTACAAAAACAAGAACGACGTTTCCTTTCATAAATGTGAATTTCTTTTACCACACCTTATAGATAGTGAAAATGTTAAGCTTTCAATTCTGCAAGACAAAACTTTAATTTTGCAAAATTGAGATGAACGTTAATTCCAAATAAAAAAAAACATTGTTCCGAAATATTTTCTAATTTAAACTCTTCTATATATCGTAAAGTAAAATTTTCAATATTGTACTCGTAAATAAAAATTTTTGAACTTTAAAATATTAGGTGGGTATCATCATTATTATTAGAAAATTAATATATGCTTTATTGAAATATATGTGTAAAAAATGGTAATAGAATCAGTGCGTCACGAACTCAATCATGATTAACGTTCCACTACTCCTATTACACTTGATTTCCTCAATTTTAACAAAGGGCGAGTAGGGTTCTGTGAACGACCATTCAATGTGTTTGATTGTTGGTGTGTTATCTGCTGCAAAATTACAGCGATGCTTTTCTCCCTATTCAAAGAAAAATAGATTATTCGCTGTTTAAAATTTAAGCTCGATCGATCTACCCTTTACGTTTTAGGGTTGGAAATTTGTTTATTCTTGTTTATTTAAAATTTGTATCCGTTACGTTTCTTGTTCGATGTTTTTTTTTCAAACACCAAGACAGCATATGAACTAAACCACATTTTTAATGGTTCGTGATGCATACAACGTCGAATTTTTACGTGTTTTATAGACCATGCGATATCTTACAGTATAATAAACGGTATTAATTTTCAAATCATAATATACCATGTGTATCGTATACGTTTGACACGTTTATTATCAAGTTGATTAGTAAAATCGCGTTCTAAAATAAGATCAAACAATATACGAACATAAATATGTTAACATAACTGGAACTAATTTTTCAATTTGCTTTGTTGATGCATTTTTAGCGTAATAAATTTCACACTCGTTCAAATTTAAAACGCACGTTCAGATGGGCTCAAGTTCGTTGTTTGGTCATTAAAGTTACCAACGTATAAATTATAGCGGGTACTTTTTAAAACCTTCATTAAAAATAGAACTGTTTTGAATTATTTCGCACGAATTTTGAGAAAAACCAACTGCATGAGCTTTGCTGCTGCCTAAATTAAGTAACGATTAAATATTATTTAATGGAATATATTCATGCTTTTTCAAATTTTTGTGGTCGACAGAAACACACAATGTATGTACTGATTTTGAGATGTACAAACAAACGAATTTTGATTTTTGAAACATAATTTCAGCAAAATAATTCGTTATGGCAATTGTTTTGAGGCATAAGGCAAATATTTTTCAAAAAATTGACAATCTATTTAACTGTGGTGGAAAAAAATGCGATTTAATTAAAATTATCGAATGAAAAATTTTTTTCAAAAAGGATTTTTTGTTTTTTTTAGTGTTAATCATTTTTGTTATAACATTGGTTTATCAAATAATGTTTCAATTCTTTAAAAAAATAGCTGAAAATATTCAAAAACTTGTCTGTTCTTTGGATTCTTATTTTTCTCTCGAGTTCGTTTATTCGTTGTTTCACTGTTCCTTCCCGTTTGTCCGACGTACCTTTTTTCACCCTGGTATGTTACCTTGTGTATACCCTTGGTCATGGTTCTTGATATTTTAATAACATCTTCATTGTAGTATTTTATTATTATAACAGTTTGTGTTTTATCTTTAATTAGAAACTTTTTTGTATCTTAATTTTTTTATAAAATATTTGATTATCTTATTGTGTTGTGTTGATTATCTTGTAGCTTTAAAATTTTGTTTCCTATATTTCTTATTCAATTTATGTTAGTAAAGTTGTTTTATTATGATCAAATATATTATAATTTGGTCCAAGCTGCAGAACTTTTTTTACATTTCTGTAACTCTTTGTTGACTAAAAGTTCTATAAAGTTATTTTTATTATTCCTGGGATAGGATCAAAAATGTCGGTCATCAAAAATTGACAGAACTCCTGGACTCGTGAATTTCCGTCAAACCAAACGAATTGATCTGTTCCTGACAAATTCATTTTTTAACCTTATATATAAAAAAATATCGAGCACGGTATCGCAATTACTTACAATTTTAATTTAATTTTCCCGTTTTAAGTAACAAATCAGCATTTAAAACCTTCAAATTATGTGTATGTTTCTCGCTACGATATTTTATTCTGAGGGAAAGGGGTAACACATTAGTTTCAGTATATATACGATAAGGAGGATACATTGCGGGTTGATCGCAAAAGAGTATCGTTGTTAGGATATCTGCTCCCCACCTAATCATAATGCACATTTTTTAAGAATTCAATGCCTTTGTTAAATTTTTTAAAAGTTTCCTCTGTACGGAATTTCCATTTAACTTTCTGATACGGGATCGTGCCTATCCAGATAAAAGTTGATTTAGGGAAAAACACATGATTTATCAAAGAATATTGTTTAACTTCTACATACAAAAAAAAAATCATCCGCGTATTAGTCGAATTCTATGTGCTGATTTTTAGTTGGAGGGTATCTCTTACGTATACATATTAAATAATAATGGACTCAGAACTGAACCCTATGGGAAACCAATGTTTATTTTATTGAAAACCAATTAGTTAGTTATTGCAGTTTTTAATAAAAATTAGTCTGTTAAAAAAATGTTAATAATGAGATTAATAAAGTTGTAGGGAGTCCAAAATAATTAGTCATTTTATTTCTTAAAATCTCAAGTTTACAGAATCATATGCCCTCTTAATGATCAAGAAAATCGTCATTGGATAATTGTTTTTAACATAATTAAGCTGGACATCGACAACTAAGTTGATTGTCTCAATTTCCCGTCTAAAACCAAAGTGATAGTTAGGAAGAAAACTATGTTTTTGTAAACACAAGGTTTACGATTACTTCCTTAAAAATATTACATTCGCCGGATCTAAGCATTGCGCAAAAACTTTTTAGCAAGGTCTGTTAATTGCAGAAGCATTAAGTATTTTATATTATCATTCAGTGATGAGTATTTTGTTAATTTATGTGTTTTTCCCACTTTGACGACATTTTATAACTCATCCATCAATTTTATTATTATTATAATTCCTTCTTCTATCAGTTCCGGATGCGATCATAATGGAAATCCGTACTTTGCCTACTGCAGCTCTAAAGAGACCCACTGAATTTATATTGATCCACGTTCTTAGGTTCTTTAGCTACAAAATTAGTCTTCTCCCTGGCGCTCTCTTTCCATCTACTTTACCTCGTAGAATAAGTTGTAGTAATTCGTAGGTATTGTAGTTTCCCTGTTTTTATCGTTGTAAGAAATTCTTTTTCTTTGCCAATCTCACTAACATTGTAAGGTTAGTCAAATGCTACAACTTTTTTGCAGGCAGCTTCCGTCAAGGTCCAAGATTCGACCCCGTATAATAGAATCGGAGAGATGTAACATCTTAGCAATCTAATTTTTGTTGAAAAGGCAATGTCATGACATCTGAATAATTTAGACATTCATATAAATGCCGCACTTGCTTTCTCAATTCGGCATCTAATTTCTATTGAGTAACCCTATTTTACACTTAACATTGTTCCCAGATATGTTTATGTTCCATTCTCTCTATAGATCGATTGCTTATTGTTACTTGTCCCATTTGATTGTTTCTCTAAGATATTAGCGGTATTTCATAGCTACTACTGATTCTTTCTATTCTGTTCACTATTTCTTGTAGATTTTTTAAGCTATCTGCAAATACCACTGAATCATCAACATATCTAATTTTGTTCATGCATTCACCATTTATTTTTATGCCGACTTTTATATCTTCTAATGCCTATTTAGTCTGTATATGCGTTGAATAATATAGGTAACAATGCACAGCCCTAACGCACTCCTCGTCTTATTTCCATATCCTCCGACTCTTCTCTTTCAATTCGTATATCTGTTATTTGATTCCAGTATAGATTACTGATTATTCACAGATCAATCTTATATCCCGATTTCTCTTAGTATCTCAATGAGTTTGCTGTGTCGTACATTATCGAATGCTCTTTGATAATCTATAAAACATGCAACGATATCACAGTGGACCTCCCTACATCTTTGAAATAGGACCTGAATACTAAACAGTGCCTTCCTCGTTCCCATTGCATTGCGAAATCCAAACTACGTTTGGCTGATATGCTCTTCGCATGTCCTGTATATTCTCTGTTGAATTATTTTGAACAATTGTTTGAGGAAGTGGCTAATTAAGTTTATTGTTCAATAATAATCACTGCAAGTTTTGCACTTGGTGTTTAGGGTATTAATATAAAAGTAAATTTCAACCATAGGTGTTATTCCTTTGTAATATATTTCATTGAAGACTTTAGTTATCCAGTCAGTGCCCTGTGAGTCAATTAATTTAATAAATTCATTGTGGATAGGGTCTGATCCTGGTGATTTGCCATCCTTTGTAACTTCATCTATTGTCATTGTCAATTTGTCTGTTTTTAAATTTGGGAAACTCTTTTGATCTATTATCATCAAATAATTTCGTTATATGTTTTCCATTCTTGTCTTGAAGCTTTCCCACTGTATTTATATATTTCCGGATGCTTATCTTATCTTTTTGGGCAAATCAAAAAAACAAATCGTGCTTCTTTTCTATAAGTTCTATTTCTTCATACTTCTGATAAAACCAATTTTCTTTTGCTGTTTGTATTTCCTGACTTATTTGCCTTCGAATATTATTGTATCTTACTTCGTCTCCTTTCGCTTTTTTCTTTCTTCCATAAGTTGAAGTATTTTATCCTTCATTCAACTTTACCTCTTGGTACTCTTATTTATTAAAATTTCTTTTTCTATTTCATTGAACTTTTCCGATATTTTTTCCATTGCCTCCCCTGTATTAACTATTTTCTTTGCGTATTTTATTTGTTTAGTTATTGCTTTAGTCACTGTTTCTCTTATGCCTTGTTCTTTCAGTTTCTTTAAATTCCATCTATTCCTGGGCGTGGTTTTTGTAATTTTTTTAAGTTTTATCTTAAACCTTCCCACTAAGACATTGTGATCCGATAATATGTTTATGCCTGTGTACGTTTTAGCTGACAGGTAACTGTTTCAGAATCTTTTATTTAGCAGAATGTAATCTATTTGATTTCTTGTTATATTTCCTATATAAACTTGTGGCAAAATCTAAGTATAAAGTCGCCGAGGAGGAAGTTTAAAAAATGCGTTAAGAACTAAGTATTCTTTTGCGAATAGTTTTAATCTATCTCTACGCTCATTCCTTGTACCTAATCTGTGTTCTCCAATATAGTCTCCACTCTTTTCTTTTCCGACTTTGGCCATCGGTAGTGGGGGCATATACTTGCATAATATTTAGCTTAACCGAGGAGCTGTCTAGTTGGATAAGTAGCATTGTTTCTGAGATTGGGTGTAGTTTGTGACAAAATGTTGCAGTTCTTTTGTCAATATTACAGCTACTACGTGCATGTGTTGATCATCGCCACGTCCTCAGTAATACACATTATAATAGTTTGCTATGCAACAACCTCTTCCAAGCCACCTCATTTAGCTTATGCCCAGGATATCTATTTCTCTATTGCGCATTTCTTGAGTGGCGTTATAGATTGTATCCGCTTTAAACATGGTTTTAACGTTCCATGTACCTATTTAAGGATGTTCTGGTTCATTTTGAGTTTGGTTTCTTGCAGGAACTTAGGTGGATAACAACCTGAAAACTCCTTCTTAACATCATGTGTTTTCCTCTTGGTTTCGCTATGTAAGTTAGGGTGTGGCGCTTGAAGCCATCAAGTGAGAGTTAAGTGTCTCTTGACGACCAGTTAATTTAAACTCCGTCTGCGCATATCAATTGGAGTGACCGTCCAAACCAAAAGGTACTACCTCTCCGACGCCATCTCTACACTCCATATTATCATAACGAGATGAAACGTTAGTGTTACTTTTAATAAGTTCATATAAGTTAAATGACTTACAAAAAAAAAATTCAACTTCTTTTTGTATACACTTCACTTTAGGACTGGTTGTGACAGCTTTGTTTGGCTTTCACCTTTAGAAAACTTTTGGTTTGAGCGCGGACTTGTTTGCACTTAATAAAATTTGTTAAATTTAATTCTCGTTTGCAATTGTAAGGACCGGGTAGGCGATCAAGATAGTTTTATTGACTGTGTGGAGTTGCTTCTTTGTGTGGCGGATATCTACGAAGGTTATTTCTATCTATCCGATTGGTTGCCAAATGGTAATCAAGAAAATAAATTTTATATGGAACGCTCTGATACGACGTGATGCTACTTTTCGACGTAATCGCGGTATCGATTCATACATAAATCGTAGCGGGGTAACAATTTTCCAATACCTTTGTTATAGAAAGCAGCCACTTATGTTTTAAGTCGATTTTGTACGCTGGTATGAATCCTGTTAGCAAAATTCTGTCCTCCTAGCAAGTGTTTCATGTGGGAAAAGAGATAAAAATCTGAGGGAGACAAATGAGGACAGTATGGTGGAGCTTAAAACCCCTTCGTTCAGCATGCAGAAATCAAATGACTGTGCAAAAATTCACTATTAGTTTTATTTGAAAGGGCATAGTTTTTTATGTAAATCTACAAATTTGCAAAAAATTAAATTGATATAATCTCCATAAAGGTGTAATGGTCGCCTTGCGTGGGACACAGTGTATGAGAAACAAATGGAAATGTCCACCGCTGGCAGATTATTAAGTCTAATCTATCAAGTTGTTTGAACAGTATTAAGAATTACAACACGTCTCAAGCATATATTAGTTGTAAACTTCTGGAATCATTTTCGGGAGAATGAAAAAAAAATAAGATTTTCTTTGTGCGAGATCAAGACGGAAATTGTTTGAAATTTGACTCCTTTATTTTTCTTTGTTGGGGTGCTTCTATGCTCAATCATTGACTACCTCAGATGCCTTGATAAAGGTCGCACATAGCGTTCGAAACGTTGGCAACAGACACAACGGAGTTTGTCAATGATATAATAATTTCTGAAACCCAACCTACATTACAGTTCTATAAGTTGATGAAAATTGTATTTTATTGGCCTGTTAATATAACGCATCCGCGTGGAAAAAAATAAGTACGGAATTTATTCATGGTTAATAAACTCATTGTTTTAATACGTACGATTACAATTGTAATTGTAAATTCTATTAAAATTTTTACATTTCAATTATTTATGCACCACGAGCCACTAATTTTTCCAGTTCTAATTTATAATGTAAATTAAAAAAAACCTTTTTATTTACAGATCATTACAATGTTAAACCTGTTTACGATAGTTTATATTCAATTTTTCATTTGCGTATGTATTAATTTATTGCATTTATCGATTTAAATTTATGCCCAATGTAATATCATCGTTGCATCGTGAACAATTTTTAATCAATTTTGCATAAATTTTCAATTAGAAATAACAATGAACAGAAAGATAAATTAAATGTTAAATAGAGTTAATTCCTTTCATAAATTATATTCATATGAATTTTGTCCCGGTTTTTTTTGTTGTAATTATACAGTATCGTCAATGTTATCTGATGCAGCAATAGCGTTACAGAACGCACTGAGCGGCCATTATCGTTAATGCATGTAATTAAATAGGACACCTCGGGTAAAATTGAAATATTGCTCATTGTTCCCGCCGGTACTTCAATAACGGCTTTGGCTACTTATTTAACTGATTTATACGTTAATTTCTATTTTCATCGAGTTATAATTAAGGGTTTAATTATAGCGTAAGCGTTTGCTGCATAAATGCATCTAAAGAAAATGGTTTTCCAAATATAATTCATTTCTTTATACAGTTTGTTTTATATAGCATGTGACAGTAAAATAAAGCCTTTATAATAAAAATAATTAATGGCTCAACAAAGTTTTCTAATATATGTTGTCAAAACTTAACTATAAATTAATCTCAACAACGAGATTCCTAAAATAAATTATGAGAATAAATGAAACAAAATTTTGTCTTCTTTATAAATTACTTTGAATTCCACTTTTTGTTAATTAGTTTCATTATAATACGATGCTGCATTAATCATAACTTGGTTTAGTTATGTGAAATAAATCCTTGCGTCAAAAACCACGACCCCATAAACAACATTATTAATCGATAAAATCAATTACGGCGTTTGTAAATGTAATGTAATATTTATAAACAGATCCTTCTATAGTAGAGATGTTTCCTAAAATTTATAAGAAGCTTTCGCCATAACCTGACTAATTGTAACTTTTAATAAATTACTAACATTAATTCAAAACTATCGAATTTAATTAAAACTGCTTATATCTGTCAAAATAACAAGTGTAATTGCATTCCTATACCTGTAAGGGCATTCTGTAATCGCAGCAAAAACCAAACATAATTTGTAAAACGTTCCACAAATATTTAATCGGTACCTCAGCATTTTCACACATACACATTGGTTTTATCTACGTTCCGAAATTCAATTAAAACTTTTGATTGAATTTAAATTTAAAAAAATTCGTCGATAAAATACAACAATATAGCAATAAACATTTTGTTATAAATTTATTAAGGATTAGATGTCGTAAATCGGCGCTAGATGAGCGTCTAAAGTTTAAACTTTCAAAATCCATGTCCCAAACCGTCACCTGAAAGTGTAAATGGAAAGAGGACTCAAAGTTGTTTGAAACACGGATTAGCTATTTTGAAACACAGAAATCGTCTGTAGATACCGTTAAAAAGTTTTGAAGGCTGGAGATTACTTTTACTTTTACATTAGTAAGACTTACATCTTTCAACGATCTATCTCATATAATCTCTAGTAAAAAATTTTTTTCATAAACTTTATATTTTCTACAAAGAGTGCATCTAAATCGTTACACTGGAAAAATCCGATAATGAAATTGTGTGGTTTTTGTTGCGATTGCCGTATTTAAACTGTTGTCCAGTTACAACATTTGTTGGTTAATGTTTAACATCAAATGGCATCTTCGTTCTAGAGAACAATATACCCAGTAAGCTTTGTAAAGCTTTCAAATGAGTGAATCTAGCGATTAGGGACAACTTTATAAACAACAGTCAGATTACTCTATATAAAATTATTTTCGCTAGAATTGTTCTTTAATCCCATACTGGTTGTATAATTGCCGAGATTTGAATTCTCATATGGGGATTATAACATATGTTAAACTTTAACGGTACAAACTTCAGCGCTACCATGTTTTTAAATGTAAAAGATTAAATAATTATTCAAATAAATTGTCATTTATGTTCAACATTAAGTAATTAATAGAACAAAAAGCCGCAGCTTAACAATTTTAGGTGGTCAGCTGCTCCACATTTACAATCTAGACCACCCAAAATTGAATCAACCAAACAGGTGATTGTTATTCAGGTGTGAGAGTTTTGATAGAAAAATTAGTTTTCCTAACGCACGACCTAATTATAATAAATTATATAATTAGAGAAAATTAATTTTTTATTACTAAATTTAATTTTATGTTAAAATATTAAATATAAAGTTATTTGATATGTAAAATACAATTTTTAGAAATTTAAAAAGTACTTCTTATTATTTATCATTTATTAATTATTTTTTGGGTATATTAAACAAAAACACTTTTAAAATCAAAATTGGAATTGAATTACAATGTAGATTGCAGAACTCAAAGTCATAGTGTTTAAAGTTCATTTAAACATAAAAAATTATTATCAACTTATTTAAAATAGTTTCACCTAGTAATACTTGGGTAATAAGTACAATTATTCATAAGTCAAATGTAATTTACGTCATACATTCATTATATATAAGCATTGATATTTAATAATAAAATTAGATTTTCAAAAAATCTGATCATTCATTACCTTCCTAGAACCTGACACAGTTGACATGTTGGTTACATCAGCAAACGTGAATTTTTATCTTCACCCCAACCATTCTAAAAAAGAGTTTGATCACTTTAATATAGCACCCGAGAATCCAGTATAGTTCAGATACAGATAACTTGGGGCAGGGTTTTACACCTAGTCAACCTAAAAACTTTATCTGTACATTTTTAGAATCAATATCTAAAATCTGATTTGTTTGTGCACGTTTTATTACAATATTATTTTGAATTGGTGTCGGTAGTGAAAGCGTTCGTACGCTCATGCCACGCTGGTTAAATAAATTTATTAAACCAAAGAACGAATGAAATTGAAACGAGATAATACAGGAATAAAATACATAATAAGCAAGTAAATTAGTGAATTAATATTAAAAACTGGAATTTGTAGGATAAAGAAATAAACGTGGAAATATTTAGTTGACCTAATTAATTATAATACGTGAAAGAGGAAGTTTGGTTGCCTATAACATAGAATAAAATTAATTAATAGATAATAAAAATGATAGGAACAGAGATATCTAGTACTGGTTTAATTGGAAGAATTTTGAAGAAAAAAGAACCAAAAATCGAACAGAACAACAACAGGAGGAGGAAGATTACAAGAAATTTTCAAAAAGAGCAAAATACTACAACGTTCTCCAATAAAACAAGTTACAACTAGAAATCAAACAAATATGCAGAACGGTAATAGCGGCAATTAGAGAGCTCAGAAACGATGTTAAGTAGATGAGAGAAGAATTCAAAAGTGAGATTACAAAATTACGGGAGAAAAGTAATAAATATAAAACAATATATAAAAAATCAAAATAAAAACAAAACCGACACACACCGGAAAAACAAAAAAACCTAAGCAAACTTATTAAAAAATTAAAAAAAAAAACAAAAAATAACAACAAGTACAAAATAATTTTTTTTTTTTTTCATAATAGTAGTAGGATAAAGCGAGACAAAAAGCAAAAAATGTATGAAATTAAAATAAGAAAACACAACAGGAGCGAATTGTAGAAATTTAGGAAATAAGAAATTGAAGAAAATTTAGTGAAAAAGCTAGAGAACTACCAAAGGGATAATATAATTATTAAAAAAATGTGGAATGGAAAGAAGAAGGGCTAAAACAGCAACTAGAACAAATTACTGGAAACACACATAAGTGTAAAGGTTAAAGTGAAAAAGCATCCGCATATGGAGTAAATAGAAATAGTAATGAAAGAAAGAATGCTAGATTTCTGCATTATAAATGATTTAATAACAACAAATACATTATTTGCACAGAAAGAAATTCATAAATTCACAAGAGAGAGGAAAGTAGGAATGAAAGATCTTTAATTGACTATATATTAACAGAAATAAAAAAACAGAGGGACGTTAATGCATTCGAGAGTGAAAAGAGGATCGGAAGTTGGTAGCGATCATTATCTGATGGTGGCTAAAATAAAAAAAAATATCATCAAAAGAAAGAAAACGCAGAGGAATACAGCGGTTAAAAATTTACAAGAAGAAATTAAGTAAACAAGAAGCTGCAAGGATACGATAACGAAATAAAAGAGAGGAGTGTTGAAAGCGGATGGACATACGTTGAAAATATAGTAATAAGCACCGCGGAAGAGACAAAAAAAAAAAAATAATAAGGAACACACATCATGGTGGACAGAGGAAATTAAATACAAATTAAGAAAAAGAAAAAGCTTAGAAAGTTATTATCGGACAAGACTAGAGAAAAATACAAGAAATTCAAGCAAGAGCAAGAAACAACTAAACAATTGATCAAAAATGCAAAAAAACCAATGAAAAAATGAAAAAAAGACTCAATAAGAAATCAAAACTGTTCTATAGAACATTAAAACTTTTAAGAACAAGGTAGACACCGAATACAAAAATAATAAAAAGAAAAAGCGGATTGATTGTAACAGAAAAAAAATAATGGAAAGATGGAGAGAACACTTTGTAGAATTACCAAATGATCCCCAAAACAAGAAGAAATCAACAACTACATGAAAGAGCAAAGAATAACAAAAGAACATGTAATAAGGATGGAAAAACTTGAAGATCTAAAATATAGGGGGAAAGCGGCTGGGTGCGACAGAATAACGGCGGAAATGATTAAGAGTATAGGACAAAAGGTT
This sequence comes from Abscondita cerata, assembly GCA_030710515.1. Lineage (NCBI taxonomy): Eukaryota > Metazoa > Arthropoda > Insecta > Coleoptera > Lampyridae > Abscondita > Abscondita cerata. Next base: position 158,199 of record JALBCR010003802.1, on the reverse strand, counting down.
GAGATACACTATTAAGTATATATATATATTATTATTATATATATTATATATATAAACAAAGTGTAAATAAATGAAGAACTACTAAAAGATTGGACGGCAGCATTAATGGTGCGAATCCATAAGAATGGAGATATAAAAGAATGTAATAATTATAGAGGAGAAACACTTCTAAGTATATGTATAACAATATTTAAAAAATAATAAGAAAAAAGAATTAAAATAGTACCTGAAGAAACAATGAAGGAGGAACAACGTGGATTCACACGAAGAAGAAACGCTCAGAATGAGAAATCACAGAAAAAGCACGAAAAGAAAAAGGATGATATATTTAGCATTCTTGGATCTAGAGAAAGCGTTTGATACGGTGCCCAAGTTTATTAAAGAGATGATTTAAATAATTTATAAAAATGGCCAAAGTATAGATATGAGAGATAACAAAACATCAAAAAAATTCAACACAAATATAGAGTTAAGGCAAGGAGGAAGCTTAAGTCCACTGCTATTTATAATATTCATGGACAAAATAATTAAAAAATTTAAGAGATGACAATTGGATATTTAAAAATGCAAAGAATGAAGGTGTCGGAGAGAATATATGCGGATGATGTCGTATTGATCGCGGAAAGTGAAACAGATTTACAATCAAATTTACATACTTGGTTTTGAAAGAGAGTAGAATAAAAATTAATTAAAATCAAAGGTAATGGCAAATCGGAGAACAAAAAGTAAACATGAAAATTGTGATTGAAGAAGAAAGAATTGAACAAGTAAAGTTCTTCCATTATTTAAGAGAAGTATTGGACGAGAAAGGAACTCAGGAAGCAAATATCAACAACAGAATAAAGAAGGCAAATGGATTATTCTATGCACTAAAAATAATTTTTGAGTAGGAGAAAAGTTGCAGCAGAAACAAAAACTAAAGTCTTCAAATCAATATATAGACCAATATTAACTTATGGCAGCGAGTCGTGGGTACTCACAGATCAACAAAAAAGCAAGATACAGGCAGTCAAAATGAGGCACCTAAGAAAAATAAAAGGTATTACAATAAGAGATAGTATACAAAACACAGACATACAAAAGGAACTGGAAGTAAAATGAACACTAAAATTTATACAGAAGAAGCAACTGTCGTGGTGGGGTCATCCAGTAAGAATAAACAAAGAAACACCAGTAAAGTAGATATAGAAGAAAAGAATAATGATAAACAGAAAAGAGGAAGACCAAAAAAACATGGAATGGGAAGTGGGTGGAATACTAAAAAAAAGAAAAAGATGGAAAGAAGCTGAGAAAATGGCGTGTAATAAGAAAGTGTAATGCTCAAATATACGACGAATTGTGCTTTATCTGTTAGAGACACCAGCACTCAAGAATTCATCCTACCATATAACCGATCTAGCAAAATATCCGTTAATTTCAATTTTCTGTAAATACTAATTACAAAAAAATATACGACGTTCTGTATCTCCTCGGTGCAAGTCTGAACAATTTTTGTTTTATATGGTTTGAACTTATGTTTTTTTTTTAAATTTGGTGTGATCTACTCTTGCTCAGTCCTAACTTCTGGCTCAATGATTTTGATAGACTTGATTCAACAGCGGCTCAAATATTAATTTCATCGACCTCTCGATTTTCTTTATTTTAGGATTTTGGCCTTGGTTTTGAAAATGAAACATGATTAAATTATTTTAAGTATAGAAAATCTATCCAAAAGGTTGTCTTCTCTCTAGGAAATCTCAAAATATTTTTAAGATAAAATAATTAAGTAAGGAGAAATTATTTCATATTACCTGTTACAATATAATTTTCGTTGGATTGTATGTAACAGACTAATATATCAAACTTCTCCAAAGTTCTTGATACCCTTTTAGCCATTTTTAAACACGAATTTTAGTTACTTTTTATGTTAAGCGTTAGTATTATAAGAAATTGTTGCCAAACTGTTAAATCCAATCTGAATGAGAAGCATTGAATAGAAGGAAAGTAGCGCCATAGCGGGGTGCCATAGCCTACTTTATAAAATTAGGGCAAATTGACTAATTTAACTAGTTAGAAATATAGCATGTTCCATTTAAAAAAACATACATTTGCCTCATAAGTAAAAAAACGAAACGCATTAGGATTATGATAGAGCAAACTATGCCACATTGGTTCTTCAAAAGTTTTATAAGAAACAATGACAATTTCACCCCGATTCTTAAAAACCAAGGGGTTATGAAAATTTACCTTGTGTTCTTTAGTTTTGCCCTAATCTACCCACAAATCCTCTTTGTTTTAAAAAGTGTCAAAAAATGGACATCCTCTACACATGTTCATTTTCTATGTTAAGACGCACCTGCATTATATAACATGTTTTATTGTACATTTTCAAAATCGGCGTCAAAATTGACTAAAACATAATTCAAACATTAAAGTTCCATAAAGTTTCAAGTACTGGTCGTTAGTATGTACTATGTGGTCTCTAAGGTTGAGAGGTATAATACAAACGGTATTAGTAAAATATCCTTATTTAACAGTTCATTCTCACTGCATAAGTCAAACCACCTGATGTTACAAGTACATTTGAAACTTAATTTAGCGTAAAATTTGGCCTGGTTTTTGATTTCATCAGTGTACATTGAAACCAAACTTTACGATAGGTTACGGCAATCTTGAAATGTGATCATAACTTCATAATTAAGAACATAAAAAAACCTAACACTACTTCCAAACGTGAAATAATTTTATGAAAATAAATATCTGTGAGAAAATTAACGATGAAAATTTTCGAATAAACAGTCGTATGTACATCCTCGGTTGGTATTCTATTGTATGTTAAACATACAATAGTAAACTAAGCTAAAGCGTTTTTAAAAATGTCTGTTAATACTGTAATTTTCCTTAATATGTTATTGCAGTACAAGTACGGGTGCATAATAACATAAAGCAGTAGATGTATAATTTAGAATAATAACAACTGTAAAAACTATAATCTTGCAAGGTCGCACGATGCCTTCATTAATAAGCAAAATATATTCTTATTGTAATCACATCCACAAGTCCTCGGTAATTGTATATAACGTGCTGGTATTGTGTGGACCACAAGTCACGTCCAATGCTCTATTTAGATTGATACAATCGTGATGTGACCAGCCTCAAGAGAATGCAATAATGTTAGTAAATATCACGATCTTCGGTCACGAGGTACACTTGCTCCATTTGATGAGACAACACGATATTTTAATAAAAGTAAAAGTAATGATTTTAAGGTTACGAACTATAAGTGTTTCGTATAAAAAACTGTAGCCAAAAGCAGGTTATAAATTACTTTGCACAATAACTGCATGTATAAATTAATTTTAGTAATTTACGTGAAATTTGATTGAAAATCTCAATATTCAAAAGCTCTTTTTATTATTTTCGGTAGCGTATTTATTTTCGTTTTTGATAATCTAAATATACCCTAAAGGTTTCAAGCTCAAACTGCTCGTAAATGCAGACAAAGGGAAAAGCGTGTTTCTCTAAGGCCGTGATAGCGTTGAGCTTCCTACATCGTACCTGATTGATTATTGTAGTGAAAGTGTCAAAAGAAAATTAGGACACGTTTTTTTCCTTTGTCCAAAAAAAAAATATTTCGGCGGTAATTGAAGGTGTTCTTTCTTGCATTATTAAAATGTTCACAAAAGTATAAATAATAAAATGACGCGTAAAAATTAAATTCGTAAGAAATTAGGTCGCTTTTAATGTTAAGTTATAAGAAGAACGCGGTTTAATTAAACCCAGTAACATTCAAGTCTATTCAAATTAAAGAATTCTTTAAAGCTGTCTGCGTAATTATAAAGAATATCTTTTAATTGCTGACGTCACGTCATACTTATTAAATTCTTCATTTTTTTTTTTTAATTCAACTTAAATGAGAAAAGTTGGATTTGGTAAGCGAGCTTTTGTACTTAATCTGTATTTCATCAAACATTTATATAAATAACTTAGAATTTCTAATTTAAATTTGTTTGGTTCTTCCATTTTGTTTAAATTTTAGTTGTGTGGGCTTTCGCTAATACCAAGTTGCATTTTAATTAATCAAATTTTTTCTAAAACTTTCAGGAATAAAAGGTACTCGCTCTTAATTACTGAAATAAATCATTAGTGTTAGTAAAATAGTTTCCTATTATAACAAGACTGTTATGCAATATTGCAGTCAAGTTAAATTGATTAATTGCTGGAAATTCTTGGCTTTAGAAATTACTCATCGTAAAAGAAGTTTATGTCTGAAAAATTATTTAGTTTAATAGAGATTTATGTCATATGACATCAACGTTTTATTGTGGTAATTAATACAAAACTCAACCTCAAGCAAATTAAGATTTATGCATTTTTCATATATTCCGTAAATCATTTGCTTTTAAGTGTACAATCTAATTCTAAGACGTATTTCAAATAAACATTTGTGTGTCCCTTTTTTAACTACACTGTTCAATAAGATTATAAAAGCCCGAGACCATCTCCTATTGTTAGGTATTCCGTTTATTTGAAAAAAAACTAAGAACAGAGAGTTGATCTTTTAATATCCCATTTTATGTTTTTGTTATTTCCTAAGAGACGTTGCTGTAGGACTCTTTAAACATTTCGAAGTGCTTGAGAAGACCAAATAGAAGGCAGTAAAAGGACACATGTTCCTGTTCCGGGTCCAACGAGCTGGAAAACGGATCCTCTCATGCATAATGCAACTCCTAGATCAGTGTTTTGACCGCGACCTCTGACCCAGGTCATTCTTGAGGTGTACCATAATCTTTGAGCACTTTCTAAATACTTTAAATTTATGTTTATTTGAATGTAAACTTGGACAAAAAGTTTCGTTCGTAAACACTTTTTAAACTTAAATTATTCACTACGTTGGGGTTGAAAAGTTTACGTCAAGCTATACATAAAACATAGTAAGTAATGAGTAATAGAATTTATGATAGAAATCATTAAAGGTAGCTTCGCTACTATGCATTTGTGTAAATTATATAAATAGTGATTTCGCAAGGTTTTGAAAAGTTAATTAGTAGGATGCAGAAAGCTTAATGAAACTAAAAAATCACATTAATATCTTAAACAATTTTGCACTTAAAATCGGTTTAAGAATTAATAATATTTTTATGTTTCTTAAAAATAAAACAATACAATTCAATTAAATAGAAATAAATATCTAATTATTTATAATGCTTTTCATTATGTCATTTTCTTCACTTTTTCGATTTACAAAGCATTTGTTAAATGAAATAAAACTAACGATTTTATATTATTTTACAATTGATGCGTATAAATAAAGAAAAGTATATTGTCCACCAAGGAGAGATAGTAACAGTTTGCTCAGGAGTGTTGCACACTAAGAATCATTTATGAACACGTTACCATCAAGCGCCCGCCATGTTTGGTGAGGAACACGCCATCTGTCATTTGCATTTTAACCGTTTAGTCGAATACCTATTATTCTAACAACTTTGTTTTGGTTTTTACAAATTGTTCTGTTCAAACTTGTTGCTAAAATGTATACCTACAAAAGATGTTAACTCATATACACTCCCAAAGCATGACATGAATATAAATATCCAGGTGTTCCCATAGTTACTACGGTGAACTTAGTAAATGACTCACAGCTTTTACATCGGTGCTCACTTAAAAGCTCATAAAAGATTGAAAGCATTCAAGAACTACGAATGTGGTTTTGTTTACAGTGTGACAGTGAAAACAGGAGAAACTTGCATAGTGGTTGCAAAGTTAAGTGGTATTTTGTAATACTACATTTGAGTAAATGTCAAAGAACAATTTAATTAATTAATTAATTTTATTATTGCAATGTAAAGTTGCGGTCAATAAAATCTGAGCGTTGATTTGACTTTTTCATGAATTTTAGTAAATCAGGCTTTCACCTTAGGTTACATTACCCTGGAGATGTCATCTATAAACACCAATGTTTGTTGATATTAATTTACACCTCCGCAAACAATAATAACTTAATAACATGTTTATTGTAGAAAAACAAATAAGAACGCTTGGTATAAGAGAAAAGGGAACAAGGAAACTGTACTACTAATATTGTGGTAGCCCCATTTTATCTATTTATCTAAAGCCTGGGTGTAGTTGGAAGTTAATTCATTCCATTCTTGTTGAATTATTGCCTATAACTCTTTGACGTTTTGAGGACGAAAAAGATTACCTATATTCCCTATATTCATTTTCCTTGCCATCAAGCCCCACACATTTGTGATGGGGTTCAAGTGTACACTGTGCGAAGGCCAAAGCAAAACTTGTATTTCCTGCTACTTTATTCAATTTGAAATAATTTGAGCTATACTAATAGCACAATTGTCATGCGGATTAAAATTATTTTAGGGAAGGTAGCAGTCACTGATGGCGCTATGGTATTCTCCATGGTATGAAGGTAAGCTTCTGCATTGTTTCTGCCTATTATCCGGGTTAAAACACCTGGTTCTTGGACGTTGATCCAACCCCAGACGTTTACAGAAAAGCGGCCATTTGCTTCTACTTTTTGAGTGTACCATTCTACAAAACAAGAAATCGGGTTTTCTATAAACTCTAATACAACCGTTATGGCATGATTGAATAGTTTTTTGTTTGTAAAAAGAACACTCTGCCAGAAACCTAATAGTTGTAGGGAATATTTCAAGGAAAATCCTACTCTCTGTTTTATGTTTTGTTGGGTCAAAAAAGAGTTTTTTGGCTGCAAGATGATTCTGCAGTTCCGATCCTTCCCTAATACGACGCTTTACTGTTCAAACAAAACCTCAAAAATTTGTTTTGGTGAATGGGTTTTTCGTAGAACTTAGATTAAATTGATGTCCTCCAGCTCTGTAGATACTCTAGGATTGTCATATGCCTTTCAAATAATTGGCGTTTATCCCATACTCTCTTTATATTGTGCACAGTGCTGCTAGCTATGTTGAACCTGACTGCTACCCTTTTTTCAGACTATTCTTCTTCTAGCAGTGTAGTTTTTTCTGCGTAAGATAAATGTGTCAAATTTCTGGTTGACGTTTACATCAACATGACAGTTTTCCACGTGACTACCTCACTTGACTAACAATCTAAATCAGATTTACAGTAGAAAAATATGCTGCTTAGATTTTATCGACCGCAACCATACGTGTTTGTAGATTAAACATTCCAAACGAATGAGAGAATGTTGCCTAGATACTTAGATAATTATGGGAATTATTATTTTCTCACATGCAAGGATAATTTTGAAATATGATAATTTGTTTGCATTGTCATCTACTGGCAAGCTTGCCATCTAGCCGGTTCCATCTGTGAGCACAATCACCATGGTCCGGGTAAAAGATACAGTAGGGTGACAAACCTTCAACTCAACAAGAAGAATATCTAAGTGTCAATTTATATTACACACTTTTATTTTTGATTAACATTTTTATACCTGTTGTTGACACAAGCAATAATTAACAAAACTGAATAATGTATACAGTTCTGATTATTTACAGGAATTACTTGTCTGAAAGGAGATACATTGATGGGTTTTCTGCAAAAATTAAAAGCAGTAGTTTGTAAACCAGACATCCCTAGATTGATGGAACCATTTGCATCGGAAATGCAATTGTTAATTTTCCACAAACATTACTTGAATTGCATCATGTTGATTTTTAAGGATATACCCTAGAAGAACTTCAGGAAATTGATTGCATAATTGATATAAGTTGTAGTTTAAAAAAAAACTGAAGCAGTGGAGGAAATCACTCATAGTCAAAGGTTATCTACTACCTGGTTTAAATTATCTGTCAAATTTCATTAGAAGCAAAGAATATGTTACCCGGAAAAAGTTTTCTTTCTTTCAAAACAAATAAATCATAAACAGAGGCTTTAGAAATATATAAAGAAATAATGTGTAAGCGCCATGTAAATTTTAGTGTAAAAATAAATGGGTCTAATAATTTTAGAGGAGTATCCACACTTAGCTGAACCTTTCAAAACTTTTCGTCCATTTGCAAGAAACGTGATGACGACATCCCAATAATTCAATGCAAAACGATTATTGTATTATTAAGTGGTATCATTTACATTGTGAAAATTTAAATAACGAACCTAATATTCTTTGGTTTTGTAAAGCATGTACAGCGTAAAGTTATTTAGGAAAAGTTTTTTAATTCTTTATCTGTCAACACAATCCATAGTTACAAAATAATAAAAATTTTTTGAAACGTTAAAAATATTGTTGTAATGTGTAGACAAATTTGATGCTACAGTTTCATGTATTAAAAGTAGCAGTTGACCTTTCGGCAAAACCAGTAAAATAATTAGTTTTTCCATCACCATTTGCAAATGATTTCCTATTTATTGAAAACACTTCCAATTTTGATTTTAATAAATAAATTGTTTAATCTGTCTTATTAAGATGTTTTCAACGTCACTTGACAAATCTGCCTGTGTGGATAATTTTCAATAATGTCTTCATCTCCACCCCCAATCTAAAAAATATAAGCATAACATGTTGATTAAAAACAGGTAGCATAACTTCAAAAAACATGTATCATCAACAAGATATGACAAATGTGTACCTTTTCAGATTCATCTATTGCTTTTGTACGTTTAAGCTTCCTCTCAAATTGATCTAATTAGTGGCATATCCCAACTTTTTAGACGGTATCTAATTAGGATGGTTTATATTCTTCAGGGTAACCGGTTACACTTCAGCTGATACAAAATGGGTAGAACAGATGCGAGCACTTTTTAGAAAAGTTTCTGGTAACTCTCCTCGTTTTAAAGCTCGTATCCAACAACATCTTTGTTGCGTAGACAAAACATTTAATTTTTTGCAACTGTTATTTAGGACCGCTGGTATCTGAAAAAATTTTATCAAATCTCTTTCTCCTTTCATTCCACATCCCACAACTGAACAAAAGCTAGTATTTCACCATAAACTTTTAAAGTAAACTAAGAACACTTAGGAACGTTTGTAAATGGACTATGACAGGTACGTTTACTTTGAGTATTAAACGTGTTTGCCTCTCAGCGAAAATGGCGTGGTTTGTGACATAAAGAAATGTTTTAGAAAAACCTACTTTTGATGAGTTTGGAAAACAGTGCCACACTATACTTTTTGAATGAATTTGGTAAATTCAACTAAGCTGAACAACGTTAATGAAAAACAGTAATTTTAATCTATATAAATTTTCTAGAGGTTCCAGGCAAAAACGTAAGTGGTTGTCTCAAATATTGAAAACGAGATCACTAAAACAAAAAGAAATTTTTAAATTTTATTTAATTAAGTTGCAAAAAAATTAAATCATGACAATGAATATATCATATACTTGTTAATGTCAAGAAGGTTGTTTCAGAACCGTATTTGAAATCTGAAGGTATGAATGTAATATTCACATGGTTATTACTGTTAATCGCTCAATAATTGGCTTAAGAAAATGTAATGTCGAGTTAGTAACCATTTCTTAAAAAAACAATCACAATAATAAACATTTTATATTTTTCAAATACTATTTATCTAGTGGTTAATAAGAAATTAATTTGGAAATCTTGGTGATTCTTCAAGGTAAGTGAAAATATATTAAATTAAGTGAACAATAGGATAATGTATTACGAATCAAACTCTATCAATACTAGAATGATCTACCGATATATCATTTAAGCCTGAATAAGATAAAATATGAGAACTGTTAGATTTGGCTATATTGATAACTTATCATTACTTAAGTTCAATACGCCCAAAGAAAACAATTCGCACTTTATCACCTCGTTATTCACCCGACATGACAATTAAAGCTGGAAGCGGAACATCAGCAAAAGCTAAAGTTTCTTCAATTTCTCTCTGGGTACAATATTGTAAATAATGCTTTGTATGATGAATACGAATTGTGCGTTAAAAACATTATATAGTTTTGTCAGAACTCATACCAGCGGGTGAAAAATTAATACTAGATTAATTGTTGTTAATGAGAGTGGTCAGTGAAGTGGTCTAAAGGAATTTAAAATAAGAAAGGTTTTTTTTTGTCAACATTGTGATTGTCATTTAGAATTACGGGGAGTTCGAAGAATTACTGATATTTCTTTTCTGGGATTTCTTACTTCTGATGATTCTCTTTTTAGTCTTGTTAATGTAGTTTTTAATAATTCCTCAAAATTCACTTTCAAAAGGAACAATTACAATATTGATTTACTGTCAAATAAATATATGAAAAAAATGGAATTTTCTCAATCTTAAACGTATTATTGAATCAAATCTATCTTTATCTAATAATATTGATATCGTTCGCTTTTGAGTTGCGCAAAATAAAAGAGTCTAGTGTGTGGTTACATACCATTCCTTCTCCTAACATTAGCTTCCTTATGGATAATAATTGTTTTAGGATTTGTACTGCTTGTACTGTCTTTCTTGTATAAAAAGTGTTCGACGATTCTCTCGTCATTTAGATATTAATAAAATTTTGCAAAACTCTTTAACATCGATTAACATTCCTTTAACCCTTAAACCAGGTGATTTATCTCGTGACAATGGCAAACGCCCAGATATTCTTTTTTTAATTCCTTGGAGTAAAGGATTACCAGTGCTTTGTTAGGTCACTTGCGTAGACCCTTATTATTTACCATACAATAGTGTCATTTGGAGCTGCTGCTAAAATCGCATCACTCAGAAAAAAATCTACATACAAGTTCATATGTTCAACAAATTTTAATTTTGTGCCGTTTGCGGTTGAGACTTTGAGTTTTTGGTCATCAATTAAATGTAATTTCCGGAGACTGTCGTTCTAAACTTTTCTTGATACAAATAATTTCTCTTGGGATTCAAAGAGGGAACGCTTCAAGCGCCAGAGCACTCTCCCTACAGGCACTACTGCGTTGGAGCAAATATTTTGCCTTTTGTTACTTGTTTTACTATTATATTTTACATTTAATAATAATTTGTTAAATATCAATAAACACATAAACGTCTAAAAACAACTAAAAATTCGGCTTCACTTCCATGAATATTTCGAGAACTTAAAGCTCATTTATTATGGCAATGTTTTCAAGTTGGTTACTACAATAGTAGATTATTTTACTAGGAGTTAAACAATATTATCGTTGAGCTTAAAATTAAGCAAAACAGTTATATTTTTTAACTCCAAGTGAAATATATTATTTTTTCTTCAAGTGTTTATTGCTAGTTTTTCATGTGTTATTTTCAAATTTTTGAGATTCTCGAGTGTTATAGTGACGTTTTATTCTGGACGAATCAAGTTGGTACTTTACTGTACATTCATAATATGACAACCGAGGTACCAATCTCTAATTAGTTGTGAAAACAAAAGAACTGTTGCTTTTTAATGTTTAGACAGTAAAAATCGTTTTTAGCGTCTGCCAGTAGTTCAATAATATGCCGTTTTATTGTCGCTTGAAGAAAATAGTCAGCAAATTAAGCGAAACAATTACATTTTTTCCAAGTGAAATATACTATTTTTTCATTAACCGTTTATTGCTGGTTTTCATGTGTTATTTTTAAATTTTCGAGATTCTCGAGTGTTATAGTGACGTTTTATTCTAGATGAATTAGGTTGGTACCAACTTTCACGCTTCGTTTTTGCATGTACATAACCTTAACAGTTGTCTTATTGTAATTACCGGATGTATGAAATAAGAAGGTAACGTAAACAATTAACGTGATGGAAATGTTCCATTCAACAATTAATTAAAAGTGATTTATACATTTATACAATGTTTATATTTTTCAAGTCATTATTATTCAGAAGAGAAATTTGCATATAAACTAAAAGTACAATTTTGATGTGGAAAAAATAAATGTAATTCAAAATAACTTTTGGAAAATAAAAACGTATGCTCATTTTTGAACTATATTAAAGGTGCAATTATAAAGTGCACAATTTTGCAGATTTAAGCTACCGCTGGTAGTGGTGTCCAACGACAAATTTTTTTCTACTGAAAACAAATTATTTGTGATGGAATATTCTGAAATGGGAAACAATTCTTCAGCATTTTGTGGTGTTGGTGATATGAGTTGTTTTGAAATTTCTGATGGAATCGTTAATGATTGTTGTTCCAGCGTACTCTTTGTCGTACTTGGCAGTGATGTTTCAGTTCACTCGGTTTGGCAATGCTCTGGGAAGGATAAGATTGTCGCTGCTGCTTTCTTCTTATTTGACAGTGATTCATTAATGTATCATTCAGCAACACTTGTAGATTTCCATCCGCCATGTCGTTTCAATGATGTGATATCTGCACCACCGTCAATTAAGAGTGTTGCAGATGTCCTTCGTAGACAATGTCCAGTATAGGCTGCCGTTTGTTGTAATTGTAAGTACGTTGCAGATCTCTTGCAACTTGAGAAATTTTATGTATTCCCATTACAGTTCGATGACATTTAGCATTGTGATATTTTAAAAAAAACCTTGGGTTGTCGAAATTAGTTGGACGAAGCGCTATATATTGTTGACAAAACTTTACATAGAAGTCTCAAATAATGGTAAATGAACGGGCAGTTTTTGTTTTACTGTTTACGATTTTTACTGAAATAAGTTGGTTTACGTCTTCGATGTTGTTGACAGTTAGATGTAACAGTTCATCGCAACGACAAGCTCCTGTTATCCCGAATATTAAAAGTACCTAAAAGTGTCAATACCAAACTATGTAGATTATCAAATATAAATGTACATACCTTTGTTGCTAAATAAACATTATCTGGTGCATTATTTAAAAAGTTGTAAAATTGTTCTTTTGTGAAAACTTTGAATTTTTTAGGTGTATATCCTTCTCCTGCAATTGCCGCTAATTCTGGAGGTGTCGAGTCTATTAAACAATCCATTTCCATAATATATAACACAATTTCAAATACTGTGCGACTATTTCAATATTTGAAGTAACTGAGGTACCAACCTCTAAATAGTTGTGAAAACAAAGTAACTGTTTTACTTTTAATGTTTAGACAGTAAAAAACCTTTTTAGCGTCTGCCAGTAGTTCAATAATATGCCGTTTTAATGTCGCTTGAATATTATTATAGTTAAACCCTAACAAAATCAGTAGAAGAAATGCCGTAACCTTTGGGCGTCGTAAATAAATACTCAACTACAAAATCCGGGGAGACAAAGTGTCGTGTTTGGTATCTTCAAACGTTGTCTAGTCTAGACTGATGAGCTTCAATACGACGTTTTAGTATGTGATTCTTAATTTTGATTGGTATCGCTTTTGGTTGTTATGTGCACCACTTACTTTGGGAATGTCGAGGCGAAAGTTTCAAAATCAGAAAATAGTTCAACCGCGGTGGAATCATCATATTGCGTAAGAGTAATTTACTTTACAAGAACACAGAGCACAGTAATGTCTGTTACTACAACACATAAAATCTACACATTAATCGATACCTAACATGTCGTCTACTTACAATAACATCCTTAGCCATTTATTCCAATCACATGAACCAAACAAAATTCAATAATAAAAAAAAATTACCGTGTGCATATAAAAACGTGGTTAAATCGTACGCTCAAAAGTAATATGTAACGTATGGATACGGTATACTAGTTCAAAATTTGAAGCAAAAGATTAAAAATATACAAATAGACTTCACATATTTTACACGACAGATATTTTATAACTTAACAAAACCAAAATAAGCAAAATTTCTTCCACAGTGTAAATTGATGTATTTAGTTTTTAAAGTAAAAATTATCAAACTACTAAAATATTCAGATTAATTATAAAATGATGACTGCGTGAGAAATAATAAATAACCCAACCGCGTTTAATATTGCAAACCAATTCAAATCAAAGTTCACAATTAATTTACTGTTCAAACATAGATGACACATTAAATTAAACGAGTTTTAATTATTAAGAGAATTAACCGTCTAGTTTGGACGCAAATTTAAAATGCATCGTAGTTCTTTTTTTTAAATTGTAGCAGATGTCATATAAACATAGTTTAAGATGTACATAACATTTGTAAAAGCTGTAATAGTAAAAAATATTTTACAAAAAAGGATCTCAAAAATTTCAGAAGCCGGATTGGTATTTTATGTAGAAATGAAATTTAAAAATAATACTGCGTCAAATCAGTATTATGTCGACAAATAGCGTTGCTAAACATCAACGTAATCATTTGACACAATTAGCGTAATATACAGGATGTTTCAAAATTCAGTACACATATTTTAATGGCATATTTTTGAGATGAAAATAAGACTTTTTTTCCTGTAAACATGTGTCCTAAGATACACCTTCTTTGAGCTACAGCCATCTTAATTCGCTTTAAAAAAATCAATTTTTTAAAATTCTGACTGCAATTATTTAGTAAATTTCTTTAAATTTTGCAACCCACTGCTGATTTGAACGTTCTACTGTTTCTTATCTTTAAACTGATAAATTTAAAGTTGAGTGGAAGGGAGTAGGTACATTTAAAGAAAAACATTTTATGTTTCGGTTTATGAATTTTAAAAAATGAGTGTTTCATTTGTTTGGGCATTTAAAAATCTAAGCTTTCGGTCTTCAACATTTTTTTGATACAATTAACCGTTTTTGAGATAATCGTTGTGAGAGGAACAAGGGCCATTGTGAAACTACATCGGTTTGAATTTTTTTAAATTTAATTATCAAACCGTTGAAAAGTTAAAGCAGGTTATTGCAAAAACAATTGAACACCCCCCGCCATCTTTGTTTTTGAAATAACCGAACTTTTGTTTTTACGAAAATGATAGATAAACTGGTTCTCTTTACAAATGTGAAAAAAAATTTTATGCGAAATTTATAGAAAACTCAATTTAAAAATTTAAGATGGCAGTTACGCCCTCTGGTGGTCATTTTTAAAATTTGAAAATATTTTCCTGCGATTCTTCATGGCCGATTTACCTAATATTTTTTTTACACTAAAGTCATACGACGAACGGTTCCCGAGATATGGCCGAGGAACAGTCTTATTGGGTCACCCGGTTCATCATAATATTTACGTTCATTGAATAAATGTTACAAAAAAAATTATTAAAAAATTCTTCAAATTTGTTCTTGATCTACAAAAAGTGTACATTGTTTTAAGTATAAAATAATTATTTTTGCAGTGGGTATGGGTATTTGTTAATAATGTTATTAGTAGTATAATGAATAAATCTATTAACTTGTGGTGTTTAGAGTGTATTACTCTAAACGGCGGTTTGGGATCAGAGAAAGGGTTGCGTTCGAGTAGGGTTTAACAGCGTTTATTATTTTACATGGCGTAGTCGAGCTATACTAATTCTATTGATGAATGAAAACGTTATTGTCAGCACGTAGTAATTGGCGTACTACGTGCTATGCGATGTCCCTTGATATTCCGGTGTTGCGTGTCGTGCGGAAGACGGTGGCCCGGAATGAGCTGCACAGATGGACTCGAGCTTCGGTCGGTCTTCACTTGATGCTGGCGCGGTGACTTGTTGTTGTCTCGGCTGCCCTCATTATTCGGTTGGAACTGCACCGAATTGATGTGCCGAACTGAACTTATGAGACGAACTGAATAACCGTATTCATTTGTGTTGTTGTACCTACTTTGTTTCATACATGCGAAGGAGGTTAGTGTGCTTCATAAGCAAAGCCGTTAAAAAAGCTGAGTTTGCAATTGTTTACTTGCAATTGTTTGTTATTGTTTTCACGTTTACTACATACGTAATACGCGGATGTAGAATTGGTTAGAATGGGGTTGCGATGTCAACCTCACAGGGCTCCCTCCTTAGTGGATTGATCCACGATAAAGAGTGTCGATGATTGTTACGCAAAGATAGGCAAAAAAAAATTGTTTTGCGGTTGTCTTCTTGTTGCGTTGTGGAGGGCTTTTGTTGGCGCCGTTGCGGATGCTGCGTTTGGTGCGCTCTCGTTGGCGCTGTTGTGGATAGTGCATTTGGTACGTTTTCGTTGACGCTGCTGTGGATGCTGCGTTTGGTGCGCTTCTCGTTGGCGCTGTTGTAGATGCTCCGTTTGGTGCACTCTCGTTGGCGCTGTTGTGGACGCTGCGTTTGGTGTGCTTCTTGTTGGCGCTGTTGTGGATGCTGCATTTGGTGCGCTCTCGTTGGCACTTGTTGTGGATGCTGCATTTGGTGTGCTCTCGTTGGCGCTTGTTGTGGATGCTGCGTTTGGTGTGCTTCTCGTTGGCGCTGTTGTGGATGCTGCATTTGGTGCGCTCTCGTTGGCCCATGTTGTGGATGCTGCATTTGAGGGGTTTGTCGTTGCTGCTTTTCGTTTTGTTGCTGTTGCTGCTCCAGAGGCAAATTTATGCGTTGTGTGTGCTGTATTCGACAGCTTGTGTTGCGAGAGTTTGTTGCTCTGCGCGTCCTGTATGCGACAGGCGACTGAGCGTCAGAACCAGACGTCCAAGCTTTGCGACGTATGTGGGCAGGCATGCGGCTCGAGCGCGAATGTACGTAGAAGACTTGGACCTGTTGGTTCCGTGACGTGTGTGCGGGTGCGGTTGATCGTTGAAGGCTATGCCGTCGAGACGTAGTGCGCGTCGTGATCGTGTGTTTCTTTGAAACAGCGGTTGTGGCGTTTATGGTTGTTGCAGCGTCGTTGCGTTTGTGGTCGTTGCGTTTGTGGTTGTTGCAGCGGTCGTACGTTTGCGAGTGTTGCAGTGGTCGTGGCGTTAGTGGTTGCTGCAGCGGTTGTTGCGTTTGTGATTGTTGCAGCGGTTGTTGCGTTTCATCTTGGCGGGTTTTTCTCGGGCGATGGCGTTGATGAAACGTCTTTGTTTGTGCTTCATCAGCCTAAGGTGATGTGCGTTACATCATTGAATGAGGTGAAGGGCGGTGCCGATTATGTCCATGGCGGACGCAGCGATGGCACGTGTTGTGTTGGCGGGTGTCGTCATGGCAGGCTTGATGTGACGGACATGTGGTCGTTGACGGGCGTGTTGTCGGGCGGTGGTTGGGGCGGCAGCGAGCGTAGCGGGCCCAGTGGAGGTTGTTTTCCCGTTCATGACGTCCATGTTATAGCGTAAGTATAAAAAAATTTTGCGTATATATCTGACGTTGTTGCCGTGTTGCTCCTCGTTGAATGTTTGTCCTTCTCTGATTTAATCACGTCGGGAGTCACCACTGTGGTGTTTAGTTTGTATTACTTTAAACAACGGTTTGGATCAGAAGAAGGGGTGCGTTCGATTAGAATTCAGCAGCGTTTATTATTGTACATAGCGTAGTCGAGCTATACTAATTCTAATGATGAATGGAAACGTTGTTGTCAGCACTTAGTAATCGGGGTACTATGTGCTATGCGATGTCACCTGATATTCCGGTGTTGCGTGTCGTGCGGAAGACGGTGGCCCGGAATGAGCTGCACCGATGGACTCGAGCTCAACCGGTCTTCACTTGATGCTGGCGCGGTGACTTGTTGTTGTCTCGGCTGCCCTTATTATTCGGTTGGAACTGCACCGAATTGATGCACCGAACTGAACTGATGAAACGAACTGAATAACCGTACTCATTTGTGTTGTTGTACCTACTTTGTTTTATACATGCGAAGTAGGTTAGTGTGCTTCATAAGCAAGGCCGTTAAGAAAGCTGAGTTTGCACTTGCTTACTTGCAACTGTTTGTTATAGTTTCCGCGTTTACTACATACGTAATACGCGGATGTAGGATTGGTTAGAATGGGATTGCGATGTCAACTCCACAACTCCACAAACTTATAAATACAATCAAAGAAACCAATAGCATGGTTAGCTCCGAATCACGTTGCGCTACCCGTCGAGAGCTATTATTGTTATATTTTTAAACTACTAATTCTACTAATTCTTACAATTTCGTAACTAGCAATAAGGTTTCAAAGTTTTGTTTTTTAAAATTATTACAAAACTAATAATTATTTTGAAGCGGGACACGTCTTTGGTCAATTTTAATTACACGTACTATTATTAAAATTCAAAAATTCTTACGTTGTAATTCCCAAGCGATTTGCACAATTTTTTAGTAAATTGCCAGAGTGACTGGACTAACAATAATTTTAAACAAATAGCTGCAAAAATAACGTAAAAATATAATAATCATGCACACGTGATGATTTCACACAAAATACGTTATTGTTGAATAGAATCTCCAAAAACACTTGTAAAATCTTATAGGCAATCTTTAAAATAAATTGTAAATACTGTAAGTAAGGCCAAACCAAGAGACATTAAAACTAGCTTTAAGGAGCACTTAACTTATGTCTATCTATCAGTCAGTCAAGTCCAGTGTTGCCGTGTATGCGCCTAAAAATAACCATAGAGTATGCAATATTAACTTAATTAAGAACATAAAAATAAAATTGAATTTGTTTCCTATGAAAGTTTATAACCGAATGTTTACACGCTAGTATAGGCTTTTTTTATAAGTTTTTTTTTTACTTCTATTGACAGTTCGATGATGATGATAGCTTAACTATCGAAACCCGTGTGCAAATATAGCTTCTTGTGCAGTTTTTTGGTGTTTTAATCTTTTAAATAAACCACTATACATTAAATTGAATTTTTAATAAACTTTCTAAAAAACCGAATACAAAGTAGTATTACATATTTAAAGTTTCGACATTCTTTTAAGTCATTTCACTTCAGTTTATTTAAACTAATGGTTAACAATTAAATAATTTTGTTAGTATTACTTGCCACTTTCTTTTATTTATGATCAGTAAGTATTTGAATTACTGAGAAATGTACGTCATACTTGAATTAGGTGTGCTTTTGAAAAATTCAACGCATTCAGCAAATCTCAACCCAACATTGAGAGACCCCATGAGTATCCAATTAATCCATATATTAGTGCGAAGGAAACATAACGAGAATGTGCAACTTAATTACAGAGAAATTAACCCTCTCTATGCTCGTTAGCACTGCAGCAGTGTTTAATTTGCAGCTGTTTCTTCTTATATTGAAGGGTAAAATCTAGTGCTGCTGATGACACGTTATGACCGATCTATATTTAATTGAGATGTAGGATCCAGTATAATTTTTTACAATTCGGTGCTAAATAAAACACGTTCGAACCCTTTTATAAATGCAACATTTAGCAAAAACTTTGTTTCATTTTTATGGAAATACGTTCAGCGGACAATGACAAAGTGTATGTTTTGTTATGAACATTTTTACTCGGAGAACGATTTCAGATACACAAATGAACTTTTATAATAGAACACGATTTACCGTTTTTGTTGTCAAAAAAAGCCAGGTATGACGTTAGTAAACAAAATGAATGCAAATTTTGCTTTGTTTTGTTAGTTTTACAATGAAACATTAGTCAACGTAAGCTCGAGTAGATTTAAATTTTTAATGCGTATTCCTTTTACAGAATAATAAAATCAATATGCATTAAAACGTTAGAATATGTTGAAATTTTAACTTCGTTCAATTGGATTTACAAAATAAAGGAAGCATAAAATTTCTTACTTTATACTTTCACAATTTTATTGTAGTGTGTTTACTCTGCTGAAATTGTAAAAAATAGTCGAACTTATTTTCAAATAACAACCTTAATACATTGTCTCGTACATCAATTCCAAAATAAATATCAATTTCAACTATCAAAAGTTTATTTCTTCTCTAAAAAGTCTATTCGAACTGATACTCGCTAAATTGCAACTTTTTAGCATGAAGCATGTTGCTATTATGCCGTCCCTTAAATTCTGAAAAAAAGTTTTTCATTTGGCTTGATTGATAAGTTGGGGCGCTTTTAAAGAATCCCCCTACACTTGCTGAAGTTACTCTAAAGATAATAAAAAAAATCCTAAATTGGAAGAAGTTACTTTCATGATTATTTTAAACTACCTTGTATTCAATTTGTAAATTTGAATAATCAAATGTTTTAAAACAAATAACTTTTGAAACCGAAAACCATTTCTCAAAATCTCAATATTATAGAATTTACATAAAATTTACATATAATGTTGATTATAAATACTTTCTACGGTAAACTATATTGCAATTGAAATCAAGATTTAATCAACAAGATATAATTGAATTATGTAGGTAATGCTTGAAAATATTCTCATCAATTATTGTATAGAATTGTATCTGTAATCAAAGTGGTCACAGGTCAAGACCGAACTCAATTAAATCATATCCCGAGGTCTTATACCTTGTTTATAAAAGAATGGATTATGACGTTTATAATATATTATAATGCATTGTTAAACTACTCTTAATACGGTTAAACAGTGTTTATGATGATCGTTTCTTTTGTAAATTAATGGGAAATGATTTGCAAAAGGGTTTAGGCTATTCTTGTTTTTCTTTTATAGACGGTCAGATTAAATTTAATTTATTTGTGCCATTATTTATTTTAATCTTCACCACAATGTATGCGTTGTATACAAGAATGAAAATGTTGTTTTCTCAAGATGTAATGATTATTACAGCAAATATTCGAATTTTTTTCTACAATGATGTGTAGCCAGTTTTGGTAAACAAAAGTTTTTGTAGTTATATGTCAATTACTAATCACTACAATTAACAATATTGAAAGATACTAAAGTACTAAAATGTTTGGTTGAAAAATTTAAATTTAATTAAATTTATATCTAAACTTCTACATATTCAGTGTTTTGTTCTGTTAGGGATTATCAGTGCAGGGTGGGTCAAACACGAGTCTTCAACAATCACATTGATTGGTACGAGGTGATATACCACGGGGTAGCATTTCCAATTATATTGCATGCTCACGTTTACTTTAGAAAAATCAGGTCAAACATTTGGTTTTTTTATTTATGTTTACTGTTACTGGTATTGTAACGTAATTATTAGCCATACGTTTAAATTAAGTTAATATGTATTACATTTGTTTGTACTATCTTCATAATTATATATGCAACACCGTGTATGCATTCGGTGAAGGTAAACGTGCCGATTTTCACTATCGCGGAACGGAATGGAACATAATGGAAATGTTGAACCTCAGATCATTATCGCAAAATTCCACCAAAAAATTTGTATATGAGTAATTTTTATAGAATAACATTCCCGATCAAGTGTGAATTTGTTTAGTTTAGTTTATTGTGCTTCAATTCCGAAAAATTGTTTACACTTGTTTTTTGAATTTATTATTTGGTAACGTTTTTTAAATTCTCGGGCAACACATTAAACAACTTAGGGGCCATATAATTCGGGCCTTTTGGTGATTTGCTTAGACGGCAAAATTGTATAGATAGGTCGTTGCTGTGTCTTGTCTGATATGTGTGTCTGTTGTTTGGTCTTAACCACAAATCACTTCACATACACCAGACACTGATAGATGTAAGTTGAAGGCAGCGTTAGTATTCCCAGGCCGCGAAAGACATCAGTGCAATTGTCCCGATATTGTAGATTGGCGACAATACGTATTGCCTTACGTTGCTATCGGAAAATTATATCCACGTGCGCAGACAAACCCCACAGCAACGTGCCATAGGTACATAGTGAATAGATCAATGCAAAGTATGCGGATTTCAGAACATTAAGAGACACTTCTTTGAGGACTTCTTAAAACAAAAATGTTTCGTGATAACTTAACTGCTAATCTATTTATATGTCGTTCCCATGTAAGTTTCTGATCAAAAATAACTCCTAAAAAGTTTATTACCTCAGAATTTGATAATTTTGAGTTGTCTCTTTTTAGTGTGAATGCCAGTTTCTGAGTTTTTTTTTGTTGAGTACAAGTTCGTTTACAGTAAACCACTGATTTGCTTTAACTTTCATTTCAAGTTCCCATTTATCCAACTCATTTATATCCTTGTTTTTTAATGTCGTCTGCATAAAGTATCGTATCGATATTTCCCATGTAGACAGGAAAGTCATTAATATAAATAAGGAAAAGCAATGGACCAAGAATTGATCCTTGTGGTACACCATCTTTTAACAGTAACATATTAAAGGTTGATTTTCCGAGTTTTACGTATTGCTAACAGTTTTCTAAATAAGAAGCCACTAGTTTATGCATGCTGTCATCAGTAAAGTTATATGATATAAGTTTGTTTATCAAAATTTTGTGTGAAATGCAGTCGGAAGCTTTAGTGAGATCACAAAAAATGGACAACAAATAATCTACTTCTTCAAATCCATCAAACACCTTGTCACCAAAGGAAACCGAGGCAGTTGTTGTGTTCCTGTCCCTCCTAAAACCAAATTGCTGCATGCCAAAGAAATGATTATCTTCAAAGTAATCACTTATCTGTTCTGAAAGTATCTTCTCAAAAATTTTTGAAATGACCGGCAAATTAGAAATGGGTCGGTAATTATTTACATTCTCTATGTCGCTTGATTTAAGTAACCGAGTTACCACACCTATTTTTAGATCGTCCGGAAAGCTGCTGGATGATATGCTTTCGTTGATAAGTAGAGTCAGAGGACTTGCTAAGCTATTAATTTCACTTTTTATTAATCGTGCGGTCAGGCACATCACCGATTCTCGTATTTTATTAACGGAAAAGCAAATTTATCTAGTTGATTCGGGGCACGAGGATAATTAATATAGCTAAATTTTTTAACATTACTTTTTAAAGCGTTTGCTTAACAGACGATGCAGTGGATACGAAAAAAGCGTTAAATTCATTTGCTGAAATCTTTGATGAATTGATAAGGTGTTTAGAAGTGTTACGTTTTTGATTACTAATATCTCACATGTTTTTCGCAATCGACAATTCAGCCGAAGAATTTGTGGAGAGAAAACAATAAAAAGCGCAATTATGTAGATCCATGTAATTACCTGAGAAGACAAAAATTTGGAGAATTTCGTCATCTATTCCCATATCGTTTAGAAGACGAGCAAAAATTTAGTACTTTTGTATGTCTAGTGAAAAATTTTTCGATTTGTTGGAAGTTCTAAATTCAGAAATAAGATACGTCATTTCGAAAATTTATAGGTGCGCAGAAGAAAAATTGGCATTGACTTTGAAGTAAGTATAGGTACATACATAGTTTTATTAAATTTTATTTTACAAATTTGTATAAATATTATCGTTCTCTACTATTACCGAACAGTTGAAATCGTTATTAGAAACATTTGAGTTTTTTTTTGCTTTTAACTCAAATTCATAAAGTAACATGGAAATCGATGCTTTACTTCAACTTGTAGTTCAAGAGGCAAATATCGTGTTGTTTCTTCGAGAGATTAAAAATATTTTGTTAAATGTAAAACAAAATGCGTACCTAGATCTAGTGGAGTTGTGCAAAACAGTCGTACTTGATTGCAACGTTGACTTTGTCAAGAAGAAAATTGATTTGATTCGAGGAAATTTTAGAAGAAAACACAAGAAGGTTTACATAACTGTTGTTCCGATGCTTTTCTCAGCTTAGTATCTCGTCCTTGGATGCGTGGTCCAACTTTTTCTAACAAATAACTAAATGTATCGTTATCCATCCTTAAGAAGTTCCTATCATCACTTTTATGATTTTCACCTAAGAATAGTCTCATATCAGAATACTTTTCTCTCTCCTTTAACCAATTCTTGGTCCAAATTTGCCTTCTTCTCTTCTTCATTTTACTATCTTCATGAATTGCACTAATCAACAAATCTGCTAAGGATTTATTTTTTGTTAGAACAGGCATAGCTAGTAGTTTAAAAACCAAAATACCGCAGTATGATAACGGAATTCTAGCACGTCACGGAGCGGACTAAACTTTTAAGTGTGTTGCGTTACAAAAAATATAACAAACCATTTTGACACCTACTTTGATTATGAAAAACGGTTTAAAACATGTCCTTAAGTACCCTAACACGTATTCGAAATACAAAAGACATTACAATAATATTTTCAAATTCAATTAAATTCTAGTTAATAGGAATATATATGTAAATTTTGTTGAGAATGCTACGCAATTAATTGTTTGTTAACACATAATAAATGTAAAATGCGATTTTCGTTTACTATTTTAGATAATATCAAAAATAAGAGCTTTATGGTGGTTTTAAATTTTCCACTTGTTTTTACCTGGGTCCGAACTAAGGTGGTTCTTTGAATAATAATTGTTTGTCTAATTTAACGCCATTTATTAAAGTATTGAACCACTTTGAGCGTACATTTTAATTGAAAAATATTGCGAATACATATTATTTTTTTTTTATTATTAACATGACGTTTTTAAGTTACCATACTGACACTATTTTATTTTTATAAACTAACGAGTTTTGTTTTCAAGCAATCAACAGGGCTTTGGAATTTAATCAATGGAATTTTTTTTACAGTGTACACAGATAACGTGTGGTGACGTGAATCTATGAATTGAAATTTGATAAATTTAAAACAAAATTAACAAAATAAAATTTGGAAAGTCACAAGCTCTGGTAAACGTCGTATCAACTGACTGCTTTGTTAAAAATATTAACCAATGTCAACGATTCTATACTTTACACAGCATAGTTTTTTATTTGAACACTCGTTGGTTAGTAGTTATTTTCCATTCTTTTTGGTTTCTTGTAATGTTGTTTAGTGTACGGGGTGGACCGATTTACATGGGATTGCAGGATATTTCGGTAACTATCACTGTTAGAGCAAAACTGTTCACGCAGCATTAGGTCACCTTTTTGAGACAAATTAAACAGCGAAAAAAAAAATTTGCTATATTTTTTTATTTTTGATGCAGGGACCAAAATAGAATTTTTTCAAATTTCGATAGGATTCCATATCTCATCTGTTGAAAAAAATTCATGGAAAAGTGTAAAGACATTTCTTATGCAGTTTTTAGCGTAAAATCAAATGGAGTAGTAAATTGTTAACTTTGGTCACCAATAGTTGAGATGCCACACGAACTTAGTTTTTTTAAAGGACAACCATAGTAGGCTTTGACTTCATTAAAATTATGACGGTATTATTTTACAAATAAACGAAACTTCGAAATTAAAAATTGATTTGTAGAGCAAAATTTTCCTACAGTATACACAACCGTGTTTGCACTCACAAGATGAAGACGAATTTTTGTGTTGTAAATTTTTCTGGGGATTTTGTTGACTTGAGATTATCGGTTCTAAAAATTACATGCTTTTATTTCTATTTGGTGGCCGCATGTGAAAGGTGTACCTGAATCATCGTCTAAAATTCGAATAGATAGATATGTGCTGTGTAGTATAAACTGAAGCAACATCATCGCGCACAAATTATGGGATAAGTTTTCACCTACTGTTCATGTGTGAGTACCCTTTTGCTTCCATTTGTTTTAATAAAATATTTGTTATTACGGTTTCTATCAATTGCAGACACTTTTTTTTGGTTTCTCCTGCTGGTCTCTTCGTGTGCACTCCGTTTTCTATTATGGATTAATTAATTAATGGCTTAATTATGGTTATGCTGGCATGAATAATAGTCCTAAAATTATAAGATAACGAGGTTGGGTCTGGTAAGGTCAGTAAGGTCACCAGCGCAGGAATTTAAATCTACCTTGGAACCTCTTTTGTCGTCAAGAATACCATTCAAGATAAGGCTGTTATCTGGTTCATTGGAAGCAGCCCAGCAGCTCTTATCAACGGAGTCTATTTTAACTTTCATTTTTTTCATTGGATACTAAATACTGCAAGATTTGGATACGAGAGCTGTCACATCTGCCTATTAACTGTCGAACACCAAAAACTTTTGATGTACAAGCTAAGTTATTTCTTTTATGCAAGTGTTATTCACGATTTTTGTCGCGTTTTATGTATACGTACCACGGCTGTGAATTTAACAACGTTCCTTTTGCACTGTGTAAAGAACCTGAAAACTAGAAACATCTTTCAAAGTATCTGCTTAATCTTGTGCGCCTTTAAACTATTTAGATAATCGGCCAAGGTCCGATACTTTCCGTAATTTGTTGTCGAGTACATTAATAACAATATTTGCCACGCGAACTCGATGAATCGCTTGCATGGAATAATCGGTGCTACGACTGTCAAAATTTCATAATACACGTCGACAGCTAACCTATTTGGGCGTTTGTGCCTCGAATTATTATTTGTTTCTCGACTCGCTCTCGTGAGTTATTATTACTTTGTAACTGCATATTGCTATTAACTCTAAACGATATTATCTATTTGTGTGTCTATGTATTTCTATGTGTGTTGATTGAACATTTGAATGTTGCATGATGAAGAAGCTCAAAATGCCTACTGGAGGCCTGACCCACGGCCGGGGAATCACAGACAACTCGACCAGAAAGTGGACATTAGGCATTATCTACTTATTAGACATTTTTACACAACTGGAAACATTTTGCGGTGTCACGACAGCGACCACTGAACAGCATGTCGACCTGCGACCGGGACGTGTAGACACAGACAACAGTGACGTTGGGAAAATAGATAACTGGTTTGCCCAACATTAACCATTTGCCGACTATCCCGGGTTGTTCTCTTTTAGCACGGCCCTTGGCGCCACCCCCGACATTAATTGTCATCAGGCATTTGAAGTCGGACGAACGCTGGCGTTCAAAAGGGTGGACCGTATTCGGCCGTTGTCAGCTGTGCCGAACACTATGAAAATACATTCTACACAAGTTGTTGTTCATCGAGACCTGCTGTATCAGCGTATGTGTATTGCGAAACAATCTGAGGATGATTTAAAACATTTCTTGTCTTACGAACTTGCTCCTTATCCTACGTCCTTATTTAGCGATGAAGGAATGCGCAAAGGAACCAAGTCGAGTCTGTACAGCTTTTTTACACCCAACGGCCCAAATTTTGTGCCAGCGGCACATCGTTTTGAGGTGGTTGATGGCGGGTGGTTTTTTCACAAAGTAGTGTGGAACAAACAATGCACAATTACTCAAATTTGCAATCAATACGTGGTATACTTCAAAATCATTTCGTCGTAAACGTTACTGTGATTTTTGACGGATATCCCGAAGACGAAAAAACTGGGGAACAAAAACACAAGAACGGTTACGAAGAGCTCCAAAGCAAAGTTCCCCAGATTATAATTTTAACGAGAATACAGTTCCCATTGTTAGTCAGGAGTAATTTATTGCCAACCAACGAAATAAGAAACGTTTCATTGACATCCTTGTGGATCATCTCAGACGATTCAATATTGATGATTTTCAAGCAGTAGAGGATGACTACACACTTATTGTAAGCACTGCTCTGAAGCGATCATCGATGTTTGACGAAGTCTACATCGTCGGCGAAGACGTCGACTTTCTGGTATTGTTAATAGGGTTGAGCACCCAATCTATAACAAACGTATTCTTTGGAAAGCCATCAAGAGCACGCGTGCCGAAGCACATATACTCAAGCAACAGTTTTAAGCGGTCCCGAAAAGTGGATCAATGTTCGTACATGCTTTCAGTGGATGCGACACAACATCAGCTGTTCAGCTTGGGCAAAGGAAAGCTAATATCTATACTAGAAACAGTTGAACATCTGGAAAGATCTGTGGACATGTTTTATAAGAAAAAAAACAATTGCCAATCTATATGTTTCGCTGGCGAACGCATCATGATCGCTTTGTATGGCGGTGACATAAAAGATGAGTCCTTAGACTCATTAAGGTACAAAATTTTATTAAATCGGCGGTGAAATTAAAAACAAACCAAGCAACACTTCCGCCAACTACAGATGCAGCAAGGCACCATTCTTTAAGAACCTATCGCCAAGTACAAATGTCGCTTGGCAACTACCTGAAAGCAGATGAGTGGGGCTGGGAAAAGACGAACAGAGGATGGATGCCTCGCCAAACCACCAAAGATCCAGCACCAGCCCAACTCCAAAAACTAATATTGTGTGCATGCGGAACACTCTGCAAACCAGCTTGCGGTTGTCGTAAGGCTGGGTTAAAATGTAGCGTAATGTGTAAACACTGTGCTGGAGAGACATGCGAGAACGCGCAAGCATTACCCAATACCTGTGACGACGACGATAGCGATGATGATAGCGATTATGACGAGGAGGACTTTATGTTATCCAGAAGCCTCATAGGCAAACAGGACGACATCGAATGTAACGAGGCAATACCTGGACCATCTAGGAAAAGAGGACGTTTTGAATAATATAAACCGTGAAACAACCTACTATCGTTGACCGTGAAATACGCCTACAGGGGAAATCACGTTAAAAAAAACGCGCCAACAACTCTACCTCTTAGGTGGTGTGGAAACGAGTTGCATTGATACCAATTTAACAAATAAACAAATCGTCGAAAACTGTACATTAATAGTATTAATGAAAGTGATATAGAATTAGAGTATCTACAATTAGTGCCAAAGAATTTTATTGTGGGACAATGTTAGAAAACCACCCCTACAAGTCACCCTTCCGACATCGGAAAGTTTCTGATTTTGGTAGTTTTACACTTAGGACAACCCTACTAAACAATCCTGAAAAAATCAGCCATTTGCGATTTTTTTAATTTTCAAACGACAAATATTCTGGACTACACAGCGGACCGGAGTAGAGTCGAATGTTGACTTCTCTTAGAGAAGCACGCATTTCTTTCACATATTATGTTATATATTTAAATATAGTCCACATTAAAATTTATATAATTATTTGGATCGTCAATCAAAACATTAAGAAATGTAGAATTCTCAAGGTGCATGAAAAATAATAAACATTTAGATGACTAAATATGAACTTAAAGAATAGAATAGACATGAAAAAGAGTCCAAAAAAGTAGGTAAAGATCGACAAAAATAAATAAATTATGATGAATAAACAAAACTTCATTTAATTTTGAAAGTATTAGAAGAAAAAAAAGAGAAACTAATATCTATAAGAGAAAGGAGAATGGAGAAATAAAAAAAGACAAGTTGGAAGATGCATTAGGAAAAAGTCAAAAAGGCAAGGCGGAAGGTACAGATGAACCGCAACAGAAAAAGTGGAAATCTTAGACAGCGAGACTTATTATATGAAAAAATATGGAAAGGAAAAGGTATTCCTAAAAAATAGAAGGAATCGAAGTCCTAAACCTAAAGAGGGAAATATAAAACTACAAATAAGTAAGAATTTAAGATAAAAGAAATATGAGGAAATAATTCGAAAAAGGTTAGAGAAATAAATAGAAGAAAAGACGGTGATACTAAACTGGCAGGCAGGTTTGAAAAAAAGAACAGGGATAATTGTAAATATTATATAATTTTGAAAATTTCAAACTTAAAATATAATTTAAAATGTTTATAAAATTTGTAAAAGATGAATTTGCAAAATGAAGGCGTATAGAGATCAGTACATTTCGTTATTCATTTATTATTTGTAAATAATTAACATTGGAAACAAAAAATTTAATTTTTTTTTGTAACAATCATACATATGCACTTTGTTAATTCAATTTAGTTCTCAATTATGTTATTGTTATGCTTTTCATTTTCAACAATCTTGTATAATTGTTGCTTGTAATGTAAATGTAGAGTGGAGCAATAAATCACAACAAGATTTAAAAATGAAAACATATAGACAATACACGAGTCGCTATAATTATACATATTGTTTCTTGTGTCTAGGAGTTCCTAGTGGCTCTAGAATATCTCTGATACAAAATCCTAAGTGGCGTCTTATAAATTCTTCGTGCAGTGTAGAAGCCTTCATTCGAACGATTCTTAATAAGCCCACGACCACTTCCGACTATGAGGAGCTGCCGGCAAGGTCTTCTAGCATTGCTATTTTAGTTAGTTTGTTTACAAATAAACAGTAACAAAATCCTTATTTTATAAGTTTTTGAACAATATATAGTTTATAGAGGTTCTTTTAGAAAATTACGGAATTACAAGCGAATTTGTTAGTTTGCACTTTTATTTTATTTTATTAACTATCAATATATTTTTAATGTTTATTTGTCTTTTATTGAATTTAGTTAAAACAAAATCAAAATACCGTTATCGGAACTCAGATACATTTCAATTTTACTTAATTTTTAGTGAAGTGTTGTGCCCCATAACATTCTTCATTCTTGTTAAACTAAACCCATTTTAAATGTTTCATAAAATTAAAGTAATGAAATACTAAGCCCGGGTTAGTGATACTACAGTAAAAGCTTTAATTTTAATTTTATTTACAAAAATATCCCCTTTCGATATTTAAGTAATTGCGGCATTTATCTTAGAGCTGCCTTTGTTTTCGAATGCAGTTTTCAGACTTACGTTTATAAGAAATGAGCAACATCTGTAACATGTTTCTTGAACGTTGCCGTAAAACATGTATCGACAACTTGCTAGACAACACCTGCGACTTACAGTCAGCTTTTGTAATTGTTTGTGTGTAATTATCAAATAGCAATTTACCAGCTCCTACGCCCGCCATTGAAATACTGCTTGGATCTGTGCTATAAACAGAGGTTGCGCCGAACTACACGGTGAAATCTCACGTACAATACCTAGCAATTTAGAAGTAATTAATATGAAGTCTATCCTGTAGATCGTACGATATAATTAACATTAGATGTCAATAATCAATAGAGGCCTATTAACACTTTGCTATTTAGATTCCCGTAGTAAGCTATGGAATTTTCTTGTCATACTTAATTACTATGTAACTTACAATATTGAATTTCATAGCATTTTAAATAAACACTAAAGATTTAATAAAGAAAAGGATTTTTAGTTATAATAATTTAACATTCTTCCAGAGAGTTAAGAGCCTTTGACAAATATGACAGGCGAGTGATGATAATTGATTAAATTGGCACATCCGTTAACATTTCAGTTTTCAGACAGATGTCGCAGTATATTGTAATTGCATATTTCAAAAAATTTCTACAATTACAAGTACGTTTTGTAAAATGTTTTAAAAAAACATCAGTTGTATTTTTCATTTTAAGACACACTATGATTAATTCATTCCACGATGCTGAAAATAATAAGTATTTGAGTATCTAGCTTAATGTTGTCTTTCAATAAATTAATTATGCTTTGTTTTTGAAATATTCGATAGTCCGTTTTGGAAAATCCTATAGTGATTTAATTCTTTTGTTATGTAATAACACGACACAACTATTACGACATGCGTTTCCTAAATATTTTACTTTCATTTGCCTAGAACCACATACGGTCTCAATGCTGTAGGGGTAGATGTCCAAATTACCGAAACTGGAAAGAAAGAGTTTATAGTAAGAAGTAATTGAACAATCCTGGTGTCACCTTAACTTACATACACTTATTTGTACTACCGCTTGACTTCGATTTATTATAGTTTTTTAAGTATCTTTACTGTTTGCAATTGTCCAAATTCCTTTCTTGGTCTTTGAAAAACGTTCTTATCATGTCTGGAGTTATTTTAATGTGACTAATTATGTTAATTGTCGGTTTTGCCAAAATAGTAGGTGTTGTAAAGTTTCTGTACATGAAATTTGGTAGTATATTTTCATTACCTTGGAAATTATTGGTTTCTTATTCCTTTTTAGTTCTTACATCATTTGCCGATGAAGCTTCGGCTACTTTAGTGATTTGCATAAGTAACTGCTGCATAAAAAAATATGTTAAAAGTATGTCGACATTATTATATGAACCTCCTTAAAGCAATACATCAATATTGTTTGTTGTGTTTTTTCTAAACGTCGTGAAGTGTATTTTCATTCAAATCATAATTATTCTAATCTAATCCCTAATTCAAAATACGGACATATTTATTTACACTCGAGCGTAATTAACTGCTTAGATGGTCGTTAGAAAAAAGTTTTCAAATTTGGGCTTCTCCACGATCACAACCTGAAACCACATAATAATGTAATTTTTTCGCACCACCACACGTGATTTTTACGTAACCGCTGCGTGATGATGATAACTTGTCCTCTTTAAGAAATAAATGTTTGAATAAATTAATGCTTTTCCCGATTTTTTTACCAAGTATCAATTTTCACATTATGCTCATTTGAACATTATTTACGTTTTCCATTCTATAATATTCTACTAATTGCCTGAGGACAAATTCATTTTCTGATATAATTGTGATTTGAATTCAACATGTGCAACTTTAAAACGTAATGGAAAAAAAGACGGAAACAATTGATATATTGTTGGTTGCTTTAAAGAGGGTCATTTAATATGTCACTGCTTGTATATGTTACGGGCAAAAATAATAAACTAGCAAATTTGAAGAAACACCGTCAATGATTACAAAACGTTCCTACCATGAAGTTAATTAATTTCCTCTAAATAAAAAAGTAATAATGACATACAAAACAGCGTTTTCAACTCGTAGAAACAGTCATCCGTGACATCTAATAGATCTAATAGAT
Organism: Abscondita cerata; assembly: GCA_030710515.1. Lineage (NCBI taxonomy): Eukaryota > Metazoa > Arthropoda > Insecta > Coleoptera > Lampyridae > Abscondita > Abscondita cerata. The sequence continues at coordinate 126,111 of JALBCR010003802.1, read as the reverse complement.
AATACTATGTTTGGCACATGAATTTTAATATTAATTCCAACTGTAAAAAAGGAAACGATTTCGGTATAAGTTTTTTAATTTTATTAATTTCCTATCCCTTTTGTTTGATATTTCTTTATCAACTTGGTCAATATACCAGTTTGACATCATTCCTTTTTTTATTTTTCTCATCATTTTTATGCATCGTCTCTACTACATGCAGCACTGCAAAATAATGTATTTTCCATCTGGACCTCTATACTTAAATTTTGGGAAATTAATTTCTCCTGAAAAAGACGTAAATTTTCTTAAAAACGTAAGATTGATATTCTTAAAAATTTCCGTTCTTTTATTACTTTTCTCACGACGTTGATGGAATAACAGATGGAAAATTTTTAAAAATATCTCACAATTTAAAAATATGGGTCCTGTGGCTGTATTTATTTCAATTATATTTCTTAAAACATTTGTGATAGCTTTGAATCAATACTAACCTGTGATACATTAGCGGCTTCATTTGTTCCATCATCTTTTTCTGATAATCTTTCAATGTGTTACGGTTTTATTTTTCGAATGTAGAACGTCGAGGGCCGTCTTAAAACGTGTGTCGCGAGTAATATGTTACGACGAAAGTCGTAATTGGCGCGCGTCTATTGGTGGAAAATAAAATCCGACTAAATTTCTTAGACGAACAGTCGACATCTTCTTTTCTTTACGTACGTGAGGGTGACTTGGCGTACAACCTTAAGTTGAAATTTTCACAAAATTATTAATGTGTGATTCAAGATTTCCAATTCAAATTGGTGTTTAAGTTTAAATCAGGTTAAATTCACCCACGTTGCGTTGACCTTATGTTCTCGTTGCGTGTTATACCTGGATAACTCTTGAGGGTGCTGCAGTGGTGCATTAAAAACCTTCCCTACCAATTAAAGACTGCACTACGGTTTCGCATTAGTTAAGCTGCAGACAACCGGTGGATACCCCGTCTACAGGGGTTGGTTATGCTTCATAATTTCATCGAGGGAGACTATCACCTTCCGTTTGTCTTCGCACACCTCCCTAAGAGGAATCCTGGGATTATCTAACTTCCTGAACTGTCGATACCGTCGCTAGCATTCTTCATTCTCGGAACTGCATACGACCAATTACAGCTAAGTTTTAATATTTAAGCAATTTATTCAGTGATAATGCGTATGAAGTTCAAGTATATATGACATAGAACTGCTTGATTTCTAATATTTAAGAAAATTTTTATTCGGTGTACGCTCCACAACCGAACGTTTTCTTTTTAACCAGCTCAATACGGACTCGGGCGTTTTACGAGCGGTTGACGCAAAAACAAAAGGCCTTTTGGGTTTGCGGGAGGTACTTATCCTTTTTTAATCCTAGTTTAAGTTAGTTTAAATCTCCGTGTGTAACTGATATATGTAGGCAGAGCCTTCTTAGTTAACGTTAACTTTAATTTGGGTGTAACTAAAGCTTACCTGAAATCCGACACATTAATTGCGAGCCTTATTAATTGTTAAGCAAGGCTTCTGCTAACGTACGTAACTATATGCGACAGTCTCTCTATTTTTGTCACATTCTCCTAGTATTTTAAGATTTCTTTGTTGTAGTGAATTGTTTGTCTTTTACTCTGGTTTGTTGTGTTCGATTTAGCGTATTAGATTTTAAGTAAAACCTGTTGATCTCTTGTTGGTCGGTTTTATTTCTTTCTTTTACCAACAGGTGGCGCTTTGTTAGACAACAGTATAATTTTTTAGGATTCTTTTAGGACCCCCTCTCTCTCCGACGAAACTGGACGCTGCTGCTCTAACTACTATAAATACTTTATCATCCACGAACTTAGTGCGCTACATCGAGCTGAATTTTCTTTAGTTGTTTTTTTTAGGTTGTTCCGCTAGAGCCGTCGCTTCTTTTTGTTATTTGTAAACCACAGCCGTTACAAATGGTTACTTGGCGATGAACCTACGCCAATATTATTATTTTCAGTAGATATGACCATGATCATATAGCGATTTACCAAAGCACTTTGCTATACGCCCTCACTTTGGTATTGAAGCGTAACATGTACATGATGTTTCAAACCTCAATATGTCACATTGACATTAAATGTAAGGTTAATTAACTGAGGTAAACAATATAATATGTTGTCTATATATTGATGTTGTATTCTTCGGTGAAAAGGTAAGTAAATGCTCTGTACTATTTCTCCCCTCAATTATAATTTCTATGACTATGTTACTAACATAATTAGTAATCAACAACGGTTTTCTTTATAGTTCCAGAATAATGTATGAAATGTTTTATAAACAAAACAAAATGAAACCTGTTAGGTAGGTGAAATATTCGCAGAGTAGTTCCTCTTGTTCTTTTGTAAAAACATTTTATGAAACATTTGTACCTATTTTGCTCTCCATAAGGACGATAGATCCACACTTTCAATATTGAACCAATATTTTAATTCATCATTAGGTTTTGCCTCTTTCTCTAAAAAATCAAAAACTGTTGTGACTCATGATTGCACTATGCCTTTCAATAACAGACTATATTAGCGTAAAAATAATTTTAAATAATGTCAAAATGAAAACATTAAATTTTAACAAAGGAGGATTAAAAAAATATCGACTGAAAAATTCACGTCTTTTACTAAAGCCACTGAAATAATCTATAAAGGAAATAGGTTTTGTTATTACTTGAATCATAACTGACTAACGTCTCATGATTTTTATGACAATGTCATTCGCAAAATTGCTAGGCAAACGATCGTAACAATCCGTAAGTTTCTCTGGCAAAATCTAAACTCTTATGATATTGTAAGTGAGAAAATTTTGGTTAGTGTTTGATTTATAAATATAAAGTCCTTTTTTATTATTTTAAAACACGTAGTTTAATCAGTAAATGTTTTTAAAGAAATGTGCCACAAAATTATATACATTTTTCTTCACGAACTTCATTCAAATATATTGAGATAAAAATTAATTAATTAATGTAAATTGCATTTTCGTACGTGTTACGTTACACGAGTCGACACCTAATTGTCGTAACACTTATTATTAAAAATTATATTTTTATTAAAAAGACATATTTTCTTTACTTTATTTATGGTTCGCAAAAGGCAACTTTTAATGATCAGGATTTAATGAATCATAAACAGTAAAGGTGCTTTGCTGACCTATTTGGGACACAACTGGGTAACTTCTAAATTGATCATACAGCTTCCGTCTGGACTAAAGGGATGGGAATCTTTTCAGGAGTAGGGACACGGAACAAGAACAACAAGATTACCGCCTACTGTTACTTAGAAATACATCTTTGGCGGACTTATCCCCGGCCCCTGTCGGGGGAGATAGAAACTCATCCTGTTTCTACACTCCCTCCCATGAACTTCTTCATCACCTACCTAATTGCGTAAATTATTAAACTTAATATCTTTCTAAATCTCTTGACTTACCCTTACCTAGTCGATGTCTACCTAAATATCTTAAAAACTATAAACTTATAATTAATTTACTTATCCATGATCATGGTAACTAGCACATCCGGCCATGGCCTGCCAGCGCTTTTACTAATTGAGACTAGAGCATCCGTCATGTAGCCTGCAAGATCATCTCAACAATACACATCCGGCGTTTAGCCTGAAGGTGCTTCAATTAACTCAGACTAGAGCATCCGGCATGTAGCCTGAAAGCTCATCTCAATAATGCACATCCGGCGTTTAGCCTGTATGTGCTTTAAAACAACTGACTACTTTTTAATTATTTTTATTTTCAACTTAACATTTTATTTAATTTACCAAAGTGTAACATTTTAATTTTTAGAAATTTGGGTTTGATAACAAAATTTGGAAAGAACAATAAGTGTTGCGCCATCTAGTGTCGACTCATGTAACGTAACACGTACCAAAAATGCATTTGCATTAAAGCATTAAGGAATAGTCCAATATAATGTCTAACTGTTGTACAAGTTTCGCTAATCTGCCATATATATTTCATAAAATATTTCTTTTCAAGTAGATTCAAATTGTCGTTGCAAACGCCTGAAATTATTTTTTTCTTAATAATGGTAAGAGATAGGTACGCCAAATCTGTTTGTAAAATACGTAAATATTTATGCAAAACCGAAAATAAAATAAAAATTGGTTTTCAGCTGAATCGGTTGCTCCGTTCTCATTATTCGGCTAACATGCTGTCGTCGAGACACAGTGTGTATATATTTTTAGGAATTTCTTCTCAATCAAAAATTTATCTGATAATAGTTTGTATGTCATTATCAATAAATGAAAACGTCAGCAGGTTGTATCTCGGTGAAAAAATTGTTAGCTGATGTCCTAAAACAACTACTACTTGATTTACCCACGGAACTGCAGCTAACGTTCACCAGGTTTCATGATATTACTTTCTGAAGCATTTTACAAGTTTTCGGTTGAGAAGATATATGATCGACAAAATTTGTCCTTGGCTCTTGGACTAATAGTTTAGCAGTGAATCAAGAAACTTAAATCTAGTTTGTATTAAACTTCATTCTCTGCTATACTACCTGTGTCCAAAAACTAGTCGGAATTGTTTTATAAATCAAAAAATCTTTATATATTCTTCTAACTCAATTTCATCTTCTTCAAAATAGTCTCCTCCCGATATAATAGACTTATGCCACTGCTTTTTCCAGTCCTCGAAGCCTGCCAAAAAGTCTTCTTCCGGTATAGCCTTTAGAGCGCGCGCCGATTCACGTTGAATGTGTTCAATCGACTCAAAACGGTTTCTTCGGAGTGGTCTTTTCAGTTTTGAAAATAGCCAGAAGTCACACGAAGAGAAATCAGGTGAATAAGGTAGTTGCGGAACGATATTGGTTGCGTTTTTGGCGAAAAAGTCACAAAGAATTACTGCAGTGTGAGATGGCGCATTATCGTGGTGTAAAAACCAAGTGTTATCTTTCCATAAATCCGGCCTCTTTTTACGAATAGCTTCACGCAAATGACGCATAACACTCAAATAGTATTCCTTGTTGACAGTTTGACCAGTGTGAAGGAATTCGTAATGCACCACACCACGATAATCAAAGAAAATTGTCAACATCACCTTGATTTTTGAGCAACTTTGACGCGGTCTTTTCGGTCTTGCCTCATCTTTGGCACGATATTCACTTGATTGGTCGGTTGTTTCGGGGTCGTAAGCGTCGATCTAAGTCTCATCTCCCGTAATAATGCGTTTATAAACCGCCTGATAGTCAGAGAGCATTGTTTCACACACATCAACATGACGCTGTTTTTTAAGAAAATTCAGCATTTTTGGTACTAATCAAAACTTGACACGTTTGAGGCTCAAAACATCTTTCAAAACGGTATTAGTTGATCCTTTTGATACGCCAATTTCATCAGCAATGTCTCTTATAGTTAATTGACGGTTTGCAAGCACTAATTCTTTTACTTTTTGGATGTGAGCATCGTCAGTTGAGGTCAATGGTCGACCAAGGCGCTCTTCGTCTTTGAACAAGTGATACTAATCATATGTTGTTGATTTTGGTAGAGCTTGGTCCCCGTAAGCCTTCTGCAACATTTTCAACGTTTCTGCAGCATTTATTCCATTCAGGAAACAAAATTTGATCCCACTTCTTTGTTGAATAATTTCAGACATTGTGAAAATCGCCAAATTCAGTTTTTGTGTCGCACAAAAACAAGCGTCACTCAAACACTAATGAATATTTTGACATATAATGTGGCATGGAAGTCAGTAACAGTTGTACCAACTTAAAAAAATATTGAGCAAAAACATTTTTCGCGTCATTTAAATCAAAAAAATTCGATTAGTTTTTGTAGTAGATTACTCTTGGAAATGAATATGTAAATCCTTGATAATAGAAACAATTCTTAGAACAGTGTCAAAACATGTCAAAGAAGTTTAATTAATTTCCACATTTAATTAAACTGAACGTTAACATTTTTAATCTTGCCTTAAAGATTGATTATATTCTTACCGATTATTTTGGTGGTGGGTATTTGTATAAATATACAGTCCTTCGCTTAAGCAGATGCATTATATTTTAATTATTTATCAATTTCTTAGAAAACAAGCAGTTATAATATATTTTTCGTTTTTAAAACATTTGGAGGCACATTTAGTGCTCCTCAAGGTACTTCGCCAGGACATCTCCTACTTTAATTTATATAAATGGCATTGGTCTTCATAAATAATAAATTTGTTCTTAATCTGTATCTAAATTTATTATCAATAAATGCAATCAATTTGAACATTTTTTAAGTTTTCTTTTCGTAATTTGATGATTTGATTCACTCCGGACATTATTTTGTTATTTCAATTGATTACGATTTGTGTGAATAGATAGAAACCATAAATCCGTATTCACTTTGACTCCAAATTTTAAACAAGAAACCGTAATACTTCCATGGCAAAAATCTTTCTTAATATGTTTTATCTAATTAAAAAATGTATTTATTTATTTTTTCAAAAATTTGGTAACCGCATTCTTTAAAAATATATAAATGATATAAGCAGAGTTTAAAAAACTTGGCAATAAAATACAAGTTAATAATTACAGTGGTTAAACTACAAGGTGTAGTGTGAACCAATCAGACCATTCTTAACAAATACTCTTGAAACTAGCAATTAAACATCATAAAATACCACATTTAAACTTAAGTACACTTTAACGAGCGTCTTCTTTCGCATAACAAAAACTAAGCATTTGATACCCATTATAAAAATTGGTAACGTTTTTGAGTTGTACGTAATTGTTATAAAACGCCCCAAATAATACTGATATTTTTCAAACCTTATCAATCTCTCAATCTTACATTTTATTGTAATCATAAAGTAGGACTTTGTGATAAGCAACCATTTTTGTTTTTTAAAGATTGATGGAGATTAATTTCAGTTTTCCCTGAACAATAATTTGCATATTACATGTCAACGACAAAAAATTAAATTTATTTTTAATTGTGATGTATTTTAAAGCAAATATTTCATTGTACCGTCAAATATGCAAATTGTAAATTAACTAAGCATCTGTCAGATGTAAAAGTGTCGTCGATTTAGAAAAGCATTCACTAATGCGTGCAATATGTGATGGAACGTGTGAGGTGTTAAATCCCTCTTATTACTAGTTATGAAGCCATGAATCTTGTTTCTGTGTATCTCCCTTGTAAATTAGTATCCACTTCGAGTTTTGATTATAAAATCGCAATTAATGAGTTAACTAGTTTACTGTTACAGTTCAGTAAATCGATATTACGTTTCCATTGCTGTAATTATAGCGATGGAAGTACTTGCTATTTTCAGGATTTAAATAAAAAAAACCCCTCTACAAACACAAATGCCGACAATAAATGAGAAGTAGACATCATCACCCTGAGCGTACCGTTATTGCTTACGTTTGTGAAATAGCTTTTACACAGATTATAAATTTTAATTGCAACACATTCCTGGAAGCATGTTTATTTTTTGTGATGAACTAAAGACAATTAGTCTGTGTAAACATAACAGCAAAGGAATATCCTCTTTGAGAACTCCTCATACAACCCAACTATTTATACATTAGCTATTAAACTATTTCCAAAGCAATTACTTTAATACAACAATTTACTTAATTAAAATTTATTTATTAAACACTTTGCAATTCAATAAACATACGTATTCATCCATAATTTATTTTACAACTAATGCATTAGTGGTAATAATCAATAAGGTTACGTTCTTGTTTTGCCCGTAAGCAACCAAACTTTTGAAGTAATCGAATATTTCTATACAAATAGGTAAAGAAGAAGCTTTGGTAAAAGCTTTATGTGTTTGATCTCTAAATCTATTTTTCCGGGAGCAAGATATTCTGTTCCAATGCAAGAACAAATGCTTTAAAAGTTTTTCCACAGTGGATGCTTTATACAATTCAAGTTTCCTTGTTTTAAACAATATAATTTCACTGCTAAAAGCATATCGATATCATCGAAATTGTTTGATAAATGTGTGATTGTGATTTATGAAGAATTCATCATTTTTACTAGATAGAAAGCATTTTCACAATTTAGCAAATCCACATTAATCATATTAATACAAATTTCTTTGTAAATCAATTATTTACAGCAGCTACAAATATAATCAATTTAAAAAGATAGGTTACGTAAATTTTATACGAAAATGTAAACTAATGTATAAACACAAATTTAAAATATGTAATTTATTATAAAACAACAGAATGAAACGTGAAGCTAACATTAATATGTAAAACACTGCATGACTAAGAAACTTACCGTTTTCATGACTCAACTAATTGTGCAATAATTTACTAGTCTCTCTACGTCATTTCAAATAACGATACTGTCTTAGTTTTTATTGTTCTAATAATTGTTATAAATCAAAGAAATTAAAATCAGTTTTCATTAATCCCAGGTATACTCACACAGCTATGATTTTAAATGAATTATATATAATAACTAGTTAAAAGTTAGCCGTTGGCCTTAAGTAAAATATAGTCGCCATTTAATTAGCTAATAATCGGGTTTAAAACGAACAGTCCATCACTCACCCTCGTCATTATTTTTTAAAATTTATTTTAAATTACGGTTCAATCATTCATATTTCGTCAGGTAGACTTTTATGAAAATTTCATTAAATTTTGTTGTTTAATCGAAAGTTGCTTCAATCAAAAACAAGAAAATTTAATGTATATATATCTAAACGCACTACAATTAAAGAGATTCATCGACATACGCAGGTAAAAAAAAATGTTGCATGCCGATTTTGGTGCCATTAAGTAATAATGCTAAACGCGGGTTTACCTTTAAATACAGGTTTGGTTTCAAAGTAAAAGGTTTTGTTTTCAAGCGGTGGTTAAAATAGTTGAAAGAAATTACTAATATTTATGAGTGAAATTATAGGTTTGGTTTTGTCTGGTAAACATAATTCATAAGTTTTGATTCTCCAGCATTAGGTAAATTTATTCAAAAAATTATTGAATTTTGTATCAAAAAAAACGAATTTGACTATATGTATTATCGGATTTTCCAAAAAGTAACACATATATGTTCTAGCCTAACAAATTAACAAGTGATATTTTGACAGAAAAATATTCTGCAAATTTTTTAGGCTAAAAAATTTAACCAGGATTGATATTTGAAAGACTATAACATTAATAGTAACGTATTCCAATTTATTAAAAATATTAAATGTGCAATTATTTCACAATTTTTAAAATGACAGAAATTTTCTTATCTGCTAATAGGAGGTAATGTTATTGGTTAATATTGTTGTGTTTTGTGTTGAAAAAACAAAAAAACAAACAATTAAATAATTACAATAAAAATAAATTACTGGCTACAAAACAGTTTGAATCACTTCTATATTTAAAATTAAAACAAAATAAAGCTCCGCAAGTGAATAAATATGATGTACATTGAAGGATTTGGTCAGAACAATACAAGGCCAACAGAAAACGTATTTATTTTAGAGAATTTTTGCTAAAAATAACAACGAAAACTGCTTATTTATTCCATTCGGTTGCAACGGAGCCCGCAAGCGAGCCATTTGTTTTAAATTATAGTAAGTAAGGTAACGTTTTGCAAATAAAATTTTGCTTTTTCATAACATATATTTTTAAGCATAAATTAAATTGACAAATTATATTTTAGGTTAGTGGAAGCACTACTGACTTTCAAAACGTACATGCATGTTAAAAATAATTTATAAACATAAAAGAAGGTTGTATCTTAAATCTTCGTTTTTATGTAAAATTACAAACAATTTGTTAAAAATTTTAAAATGTAACATATGCTTAGTATAGTACCAACTTAAAATTTTCGGAATTGTTATGTTAGCACGAGGCGACACTTGATGTCGCAATACTTATTGATCGTTATAATTTTATTTTTTCGCGTGCTATTTTTGTACTGTGTATTTCAGAGTTCTAATTCTAATTCATTCATTATTTTTATGAAAAAATTGTTTTTTCCGTAATCGTCACCAAAGTATCAAAAATCGTCAGTAAAGTTACGGTACTGAAGTAATATACATGGTGAGTCACGGCCGCGGTAAAGTAACTTTATGTCTAAACAAAATATATGTTGCAAATCCTTTTGGAACATGGGAATGTAGGTCAATAAGGGGCGCATTTTAACAATATTTTCCAATATACAGAGTGATCTATAAAAAATAGGGTACCAAAGTTATAGTTTTTCTTATGGAACACCCTGTATTTAAACACAATTTTTGATTGTAGTTGAGAAATAAATCAGACTTTTATAAAGGTTTCCTATACCTAAATCCTCGGATTTTTGAGTTATTTCACATTATTTAAAAATTCAAGGTTTTAGAAAAAACTCAGTACCTACCTAAAAGCAAAATAATTTTAACAGATTTTATTTTTAACCTTAGATGGCAGATTGTTTATCGAATCCATTAACTTCTTTACAAACCCAAGGAGTTATACAGAGTGTCCACAATATTTGAGCTTTATTGTTAACACATTCAAATGAAAATATCGTGCTTATTTCAAACACCCTGTATTTTATGAACTTATCTAATAGTAGATTTAACTCTTTTTCAAACTCTATTAGGGTTCTCTATACGTAACTCGCTTGAATTTGGTGTTACTTACATATTCTTACAACTGCACGCGTTTCATCAATAAAAATTGTAACTAAGTATTTATTTGAAGCTAACATAAATTAATTTACCAAAGCAGACAAACAACAACTTATAATAAATGTTCAAACTGTTTACCATTATGAAGAATACATAATATAATTCTCTTATCAAACGATTGTCTTACTTTTTGTAACATGACAGGTGTAACGGTTAGAAAGGAATTTTGGATTTGTTCCTTCATATTCCCAGCAGTGGTTGGATTGGTATTGTAACACAAACTTAATGTAAACAAAAAAAATTTCACACATTTTACTAGATTTCTTGATCCCATCAACTCCACTTATTCCCATCCAATTACTTCCTAAACTTTTTTAAGTAGTTCCTCACGGGTCTTGAAAAGTGTGCAAGGGCGTTGTCTAACTGTAACCACATTTTCCTTCTAACATTTAAATGTACGTTTTCAAATAACGTTTAAAAGTCTCTTCTTAAAAATTGTAAAAATTTACTACCACTTAAATGACCATAAAAAATATGGATCAATTACGTAACTCCCAGTTATTCCTCTAAATACATTTAAACTCCTTTCCCTTTTTCTTGTCGGAAAAGTAATTTTCTAACGCATCTAAAATTGATGATAACGGATTCTTACTTTTTAGTCAAACCACGCCGATCGAGAAACGGTTACAACAGAGAAATGTCAAAATTTCAAAAACCCCAGGATGCATTTCGTAATCACGAATTTGGTTTTGGTCGCATTTTCCCACGACACACTAAAATACCGTCTCAACTTGGAATTATGAGTTTTGTCACCTAACCAAAATAATACTGTAACAATTTGTTACAGCAAAAGCTAAATTCAACTTTGTACAACCAAAAATTATACGCAAGTGGACAAAATTTAACCAATTTGACGGCATTACCTCCAGAAATCGTAGACATAACACAGCCAAATCATGAAAATCTACACACTGCAGTAAAAACAGCGATTGTAAATTGAACATCGTTGTCGGATTGGCAAAAATTAAAAAACTACTTTCGAGAGAGGAACAAGGTACAAAAAACTAACCAAACTATTAAGACACATAAAACAACTGGTACAAAACTGGTTATGTTAATGACAAGGCACTAAACGAATTATTTTCTCAACAACTGCCACCAATAGCACAAGGATAAATAACCAACCAATCAATCTTCTAGTACTAGTACATCGAATAAACAGATCACTGCCCTAAAACTTGAAGTTGATGACCAAGATTGAAAATGGATACCGCAAAAACCAGCAAAGGTCGGAGCAGAAATGCTTATCAAAATAACAGTTGATCTGGTAAGTGTTGGTACTAGCGCAAATTTTAAAGAGGGCGAAGAAATGCTTAAGTCCTTCCAATTACACAAAAAACAAAAGACATTAGCCTAGGCTAGTCCATTCCACACGGCTTCACAATCTGAATCTATATACAGATTCTGAGCATATTATAGAGGTTTAATTGTATCTACGGTAGCGGACAGATACCCAATTTCTCACATACAAGACGTCAGTCATGTTTTATATGGAAAAACAATATTTTTCTCAATATATTTAGTTAAAGCTTACCATCAAATACCAGTCCTTTGAACTGATCTGTCTAATACTACTATAACTACACCATTTGGTCTACGGAATGCAGCATAAACAATATAGAGATTTCTGGATGAAGCCTTACGTGACGTTGACAGAAGCACAGAATATGAGCATTAGACACATCTTGACATAGTTCTAAAAAGATTTTATGACTGACGTATACTTATGAACCCCATCAAATGTGTGTTTGGTAAAAGTGACCTAAAGTTTCTTAGAGTACAAGTAACGTCAAACAAAGAGCAACCACTTTCAAGAATTGTGACAACAATACAAAAGTTTTCATTACTGGGGACAACAATTGCAACAATTTTTGGGAATGGTAAATTACTAATAAAATATGGCTCCCAAACGCTGCAAAGACACAAGCCCCAATGTACAAATTGTTAGAAGGTATTAAGAAAAAGTGTTAAACGTTCATGACGGAGTGCTTCAGGAACGAGAAATAAATAAATTTGAACCAATTTAATTTTTTGCTATGAAACTCAGTGATGCCGCAAATAAGTACAGCACATATGATTGGGAGTTTCTGGCAATTTACAGACAAATCCATCATTTCAAACATTTTTTGGAAGGGCCAAAATTTACAGCTTTTATAGATCACAAACTTTGCTTTCAAACAGAAACCAGAGAAGTGTACCTCAAGAAAATGTATACCACTGTCAAATATACTCAAAAATTTTACAACCAAAAATAAAAATAGCTTAAAAGATCTATCAAAATTTATTAAAAAAAATATAAAAATTGATAAAATAAATTTTCTAAAAGTAATCGATTTTATATTAAATTCAAGTTGCTTCACGTTCAAAAAAAAATTTACTGTCAAATTTATAGTATAGGAATGAGTATAATCTAGCACCATTACAGAACTAATGTGACAAAAATCAGAACAATACAACCTCAAAATCAAACATTTAAATTTTTAAGTGATCTTAAGGAAATACTGATCACACATAAAAATTAAATAAGAACATTTTTAATAATTACAACAATAGATTAAAATTTGACATAGATATTCAAAACAAAAATAAAACTATTAATTTGATAAAAAGATAAAATAATAAAAAAATATATAAAAGATAAAGATAAAATAAACATAATATAATTAAAACAAAGTAGCACTAAAAGAATATAAACATGGATAGATTTTAGATTACAGTTCATACAAAACTTTATTAAAATGGGTAATTAATTTATCAAAACACAGAGCAATGTTAGGATTCTAATAACTATAACTGACAGTGTAATAAATCAAAAGCATAAGACTCACTGTAGACAACAATTTGGAAGACCATGTTGAGAAATATTTTCCAATACATTACTTAACTGAAGCTGTAAATTGTGATGAAGATAATTAATAAAAATATATTGAGCACAAATCTTCTCATACTGGAAGTAGCAAAATGATTCAGTATGAATAAATAATAAAATTTATTTATTTATGTAGTCGACATCGCATTGTTATACCCAGATATCGTATATTAAGACCCAAAAGAAGAAGATTAGTTCAACATCTTGCTGATAGCAAATTTAAGCTTGAATGCTCGTATATTTGGTGACCGCATGTTTTATTAACGTTTTTCATTAAACTTATAAAGTTTCTGCTAAAATTATTATGATCAATTACAAATCACTCATTCGAAAATAAACTCAATTAAACGTTGAATTTAATTTAAATTACATAAATTGAAGCATATAGAAATTAGCAATTTAAAATTAGTTAAAAGTAAATCATTATTTCAGAATTTGGATGCAATTCAAAAAGCTATCGTGCGAAAATCGAACCCAATGGGAACAATATGAAAATATTGAATGCAACGAATAGGGGAATATGATGCAAACATTTAAACCTGATGGTAAATTGCAACTTCTGAAAAGAAAGCAAATGCATGGTTTTTAACAATTTAGAAATTCTTTGTTAGGTTGAATATGTTGTAAATAGGGGTTAGTGCACAAACAATTAATGAATGCAGATCTTTGTTTGATATTACATATTAGTAAAAGTAATTCAAAGACGAGGACATGTACATGTGTCTCAAATAGACTTATCCATGAATGACAAGAATTTATTAAACTTTTTAAAAGAATTGGTTCGGAGATAAAATTGAATCACTCAATTCAATTCAATTCAATATTTATTTTGTCTTAAAATTTTATAACAAAATATTCAATTTTTCCCTTTTTTATATTTACAATACCAACAAATAAAAACAACTTAATATTTTATTAAATTATAACACAACTAATTCCTGTTTCTTTCTTCAACCTCCCATCCCTCTCTTCTCTAAACTATCAGTATATTTCTTTTCCTCTCCTCCATCACTTTCCTCCTCTCGAACACTTCCCTCATCCATCGTTTTCCTTCCTCTTTCTCTCCTAGAAGTAACTTCCATTCCTTTTCCTCGTGTCTTGTTTCCCTGCATCCCTCTTTTATATCTATTATATATTCCCATTTATCCCCACACAACCTGCATAATCTCTCCTCATCACTCTTCTAATATTTATTTTCATTTTCTTCATTACCCATTCTGAACCTTCCAATCATTCTTATTTCATTCATTCCTTTTCCCTCTGTTATGTACGTTTGTGTCTTGTCTGTAATTATTTTTATGTATTTCTCGTTATATTTTCCTTCCTTTATTTTTGCCCTTCTTTCCTGCTTCTGAGTATCTTTATCCCTTGCAATTATTGCCTCTTCCATCTTTCTCCTCCCCTCTCTTAATCTCTTTAACTCTTCTCTCGCGTATCCACTCTTTCATAGTATTTTCTTCTTTCTTCTTCCCCATATTTTACCTTCTGTGCCTCGATCTCTTTTCAACATTTATATAGTATTTCATTTTCCTTCCTACTTGCCATTTTTCTTTATACCTTACTGCAATTCTTCCTGCTTGTATCTTTATTTTTTCTATTTCTAGCTTTTTTCCACTATATACCCGGTGTCTCCTTCTCTTGTCCTAACGTCTACCTCCAGTACTTCTCCTGTATCTTCTCCAGCTCTTGCCATTCCCTCCAACTCCAAATTTCCGCTCCATACAGTACCACACTTCTTACCAACTTTTCAAACATCCATCTCCTTTTCTCTATATCTTTACCAAATATCCTTTCCCCTAACCCCCATACTTGTCCTACTATTCTATTTTCTTTCATTTTCTTCTCTTTTATATGGTGTCCATCTTTGTTATCATATCTGATGTTGTAACCTAAGTATCTATATTTGTCTACTCTCTCTACCTGCTTGAATCAGTCTACACCCGGATATCTGACCAAATCAAGTTTCAGTAAAAGATTTAATTTTAAGAAAAATTTTCACAGAGAGAAGAAACTAGAACACACATAATTAAACGCAATAATATTATAAAACAAAGTATGGTGAGTAGGATATTTCACATTAACATTCAATGTCTAGCAAACAAAATTGAATTAATCGATGCTTTACTGTATGAAAATAATTATGATGTCGTATGCTTTTCTGAACACTGGCAAAGGGAGATGTCACTCAAAAACATAAATACAGGGTGATTCATAACTATTAGGACATAGGCTAAGGGCGGGTTATTTAGACCAAAATATGACCTTAAGACACAATATGCCTTAATAAAATATTGCTGTGGAAAAAGATACAAGGCGTTGAATAAAAAAAAAATTTTCTTTATTTATTGTTAATAATTTCACTGTAAATGTATCAATTCTTATCAAAATATACAGAGAAACATAATTATCTGACAATCCAAAACGTACTCTTAATAAATGGAGTAATATTTGAAATCCCCTTCTACGCACTACGAAATAAAATAATTTTCTTGGTCCAAAGTTATGCCTCTTTGCCGATTTTAATAAGAATTAATAAATTTACAGAGAAATTATTAACAAAAAATTAAAAAAAAAATTTAATTTAACTCTCTGTATCTTTTCTACAACAATATTTTATTAAGAAATATTAGGTCTTATGGTCATATTTTATCCTAAATAACCTGCCCTTAGCCTATGTCCCAATAGTTATAAATCACCCTGTATAAACAGGTGTACTTTGGGTAACTATTATTGCAAGAAATCTATTATTCATGTAGGTGTTACTATTTATGTTAGGAAAAATAGTTACCAATTATTTTCTCAGATAAATTTAAATGCTAAAATTTAGAACAACATTCCGAATTTTGCGCAACATGTTATCATCCTCAAAAAGTAAACAACAACAGTGTATAGATCTGGAAAGGGTACGCATGATTTATTCTTTAGAATTTTCTATATAGCGGTAGATAAATTACTGAAAGAATGGAACAGTCTCATTACATTAGACGATTTTAATACCAACTTTAAAATAAATTTGGAAGTACTAACAGAGTTTCAATGCCTTCTAGCATCGTTTAGGTTTTCTATTACTATAGATGAGTACACTAGAATAACTACATCTTCATCGAATTGTATAGATAATATATTAACCAGTACACCCAACCATTTTATTCAGTAAATACTACTGAACCCTGTCTTTCAGATCATTAAGCTCAAAATACATATGCATAAATTTTAGCATTGAAACAAAAAACTTACATCAAGTTTAATTAAAGAGAATAGTTCCAAAAGTTGGTATGCAAAATTTTAAACAATCTATAAACGGTATTAAGTGGAACTTTCTTATAAACGACCATCTAGACATTAATCATAAGATAAATTTTATTGTAACTTCGTATCATAAATTTATAATAATACATTATCCGTTAAGACGATGCCATGGTTTACAGATACACTAAAAAACAAAGAAATGCACTATCATCTATTAAATTCATTCCTGATTTAACAGGAATTCCAAATGACGCAGTAACTTATAAACAAATAAAAAATAATTACATTGTTTAATTAAAAATGCCAAAAAATTAGCTTATCATAATTTTCTTTCAAATTCATCTAACAAAATGAAAGATTGCTGGAAAATAAATAATTTTAAGCGAAACCATCACAGAAAAACAATAAACTAATTACCTCACCTTACTCCAAATGAGATAAATGATTCATTTGTTAACATTGTAGACAAAATCATAAAGTCCTTACGAGATATTCCTACAAATGAAATTCTAAATTTTAACGATTTTCTTGTACCTTTAAAAACATTTTTCTTCCACCCCGTCACGAAATACGATATATCCAACATTATTTTGTCTCTAAAGAATAGCAGTTGTGCTGGCATACATGAAATTAATACTATAATTTTAAAAGAAGCATTTGAGACAATTCTGACACCACCTACTGATATCATCAATCAAATTTTATTCTCTAAATTTTTTCAGAATCCTTTAAGCTCTCAAAAGTGGAACCTGTTTTCAAGAAAGGGGACAAAACACAAATTGAGAATTATAGACCTATAAGCATAACGTCAATATTTAGTAAAATATTTGAAAAGTAATAAAAAATTAACCATATGGCTAATTTGAGTAAAATAATTTTTTTACTGATTTTAGAACTTTCCGTTCCACCACTCTTGCAATCTATAATATTGTAAGTAACATAATAGAAGAGATCGAACAACGTAAGTGTACAGCAATAACATTGTGTGATTGATTGCGTATCCCATGAGATTATCTTAGAAAAACTAAATTATTATGGGGTTAGAGAAAAACAAGCAGTCATATCTAACAGTGTGATGCCTGATTTCAGGGACGTAAAACATGGTGTCCCACAAGGATCCCTATTGGACCCTTTGCTTTTCATCATATACATTAACCATCTTCCAAAACTAACCAAACCTCATAAAACTGTATTATTTGTAGACGATACAACATTCATCATTTCAGACAATAATATTACTAAACTCTCTACAACTACAAGAATTTATGTGACGAAACCAACGTATGGTTTCTAAAAAACAGAATAAAACTGAATACTGAAAAAACACAAAGTATGCACATTACTGCAAATAAATATGGTAGAACATTTTATGGGGAGAAAAACATGTAAAGTTATTAGACTACAAACTGAACTAGTCAGTACATGTAGAATCGTTGAAAAAAAAACATTTTAAGTGCGTTATTTCTAATTAGACAGTTACAGCCCCTTACTGAATTTTATACATTAAGACTAAGTAGATACCTATTTCTCTATTTTTCATTCTCAAATCACTTATGGATTATTGTTTTGGGGAAACTCAGCATATGCTGTACAGATATTTCTGTATTACTACTTTTATTATTTTATAACTAGCTACAAACATGAAATTGTGCATTTTTTAGTGTCGCTGGAAGAAACGGACATTGACCAAAAGTATTCGCTCCGACAACCTGCCTTTAATGTATTTTATAAAAACTTTATCTAATCTGGGCGCAATAAAAAATAACTATTTCTTAAAAATTTAGACGTATGGTATCTCAGAATCGTCAGTTACAGCAAATTTTCTACCTTTTTCAGTCTTACATGGTAGAATAGTAATTAGCAAAATAGACCCTTTTTCTTCATAACAGCATGTAGTTTATAAAAAGAATCAATATTCACCTCGTGTTTGATTTGCAGCATTCTTTGCAATTTGAAATGAACTCTTTGTGCGTGTTTTAAAAAGGTCTATAACAAACCGCCGAATGGACAAAGTGCCAAATGGACACAACACTAAATTTGTGGACAAATCGCTAAAAACTTTTCTGGACAAATCGCCGAAAAACTTCTGTTGACAAATCGCCGAAAAATGACAAAACGCCTAAATTTTCTGTGGACAAATTGTCGAACGTGGTCAAAACGCCGAAAAGTAAAAAATTACGCTTTAGCGATC
Organism: Abscondita cerata; assembly: GCA_030710515.1. Taxonomy (NCBI): domain Eukaryota; kingdom Metazoa; phylum Arthropoda; class Insecta; order Coleoptera; family Lampyridae; genus Abscondita; species Abscondita cerata. The sequence goes on along the minus strand of JALBCR010003802.1, from coordinate 107,174 downwards.
GTAACCTGGTGTCGTCCTTGAACTCCAACTGAACCGTGGATAAAACACCAAAAATGCTTCCGTGGACAAAACGTTGAAAATGCTTTTTTACTTAAATTAATCAAAATCAAATTTTACGCGAGAAAAAAGTTTGTTTTTAAATTGTTTTTATGACTGTAATTTAAAAAAATGTAATAACTGTAACCTACCAACCAACACCGTCCATCTTCGATCACATAAAAACAACTTAAATTAATTGTCCACAGAAGTATTTTCGCAGCATCCTTTGCAGTATGGAGTGGATGCACCACATTGATGACGGTATCGCCTCGTACTTTTAAACTCGTGCGTGTTTTAAAAGGGTCTATGACAAACCGAAATGCCGAATTTGTACCGAAAAACTTCTGTGGACAAATCGCCGAAAAATGACAAAACGCTAAAATGTTTCTGTAGACAAATTGTCGAACGTGGTCAAAACGCCGAAAAGTAAAAGATGACGCCTTAGCGATCGTAACCTGGTGTTGTCCATGAACTTCAACTAAATCCTTGGATAAAACGCCAAAAGTGCTTTAGTTTTACTTAAATTAATCAAAATCAAATTTTACGTAAGAAAAAAGTTGGTTTTTAAATGGTTGTGTAATTTAAAAAAAAAGGAAAAAATAATAACTACTAACCAACACCGTCCACCTTCGATCACATAAAAACAGCTTAAACTAATTGTCCACAGAAGAATTTTCGGCGCTTTGTCCACAAAAGATTTTTTGGCGTTTTATTCACAGTAACATTTTCGCAGTTTTGTTCACAGTAACATTTTCGACGATTTGTCCACAGAAACATTTTCGGTGAGTTACCAACCCTAAGGCGTCGCGTCGTTTTTTATATTTTGGCGTTTTGATCACATTCGGCGATTTGTTTGTAGAAGCGTTTTCAGCGTTTTGTCTCTTTTCGGCAATTTGTCCATAGAAGTTTTTCGGTGATTTGTCCACAAATTCGGCGTTTTGTCATTCAGCGTTTTGTCCAGACCCCTTTTAAAAGCTTGCTTATACATTTACATTATAATATACTGTTATTGGTTCAATAAAAAACAATCATTTTTTTTAAATATACAAAAATTTTATTAATCTCTCTTTTACTGAAATATGCCATGTCAACATTAAAAATATGATGTAGTATCCCTATTGTTATGTGAATCAAGTAATATATTATGTACTTATACTGGAAAACATTTTTAAGACTAGCGCATTTTGTTTAAAATTAAAAATGAAATTGATTTGTTAATAATTGTATAAATAGCACTATTATGAGATGACTATACAGAAGTAATAAATATTGGTTTTATATATAAAAAAAACACAATAATTTAAGTACGAGTATCGTCATTTACATTTTATTATAACGACTTTTTTATGGTAACGCAAACGTGGTAAGAATTTAAAACTATATAAGAAAAAGAAGGTTTAATTTACTTAAGCTGAAATTTATTTAGGAATTGTTTTAATATATTCAATAACGTTGCAACAGACTTATTGGTATGTTTGTTGGTGACATGCAATTTTGTGGTTTAAAGTCCAAAATAGGGTAGAATAAGGAAGTTTATATTTGTAGGGTGCAGATATAGCTAGTTGCCAACTTTACCACGATAATTTGTGGTTCTACCGACTTTGTAAAGTACTCGAATATGAGTCCACTTTATTGTTGTCTTTTATGGAAGTATATTTAATATTACAAACACGATTCAGTTCAACCCTTTATAGTTAATATTAATGTGACCGCAAAGGACAAATAAAACACAGGTAGTTTAATTTTAAATTAGTTAACAACTACTCGAATTCAACTGCAACCTGTATTTTAGAAGGAAGAATGTGGGTGGAAATCGTTTGCCTATAATTTTGAGTGACTTATACAAAATTAATTCTATAGCAACTTGCCTGCCACTTAGCAATTACCACTTGTTTGGAGACAATAATTTTGATTGCGAACAACCACTTCTGTAATAAAAAGTTGATTAGTGGGTTATGTACGAGTTCCTGATTGTAATCACAAACGCATACCCACGAATCTAAGGCAGGAAAGAAGTTGATATAAATAAAGATTACTAAACCACTTTACTTTTAGGCCGAAAATCCACTAATAAAACGTAAAATATAATTTAGAGTACAATCGAATGATGGCGCACGGTTTTTATAAATCAACATTAAATCCATATTTACATGGCATATACGAACAAGGACTTATAATCTTGGACACTAAAAATGAATGTCTTTGACCAATATAGCGGATCAACGAACCGAGGTTAAATCTACTATTTATTACATCGTAGGTGTCAGGATGCCACTTGATCAAAGCAGTTAATCCCAAGAGACACTACAACTAATTAATTCCTCTGCATGCAATCGCTATTCACCATAATAATTATAAATATTATCGATCAAAATGACACTGCAGGTGATTATGGTTAAAAGCATTTTATTAAATCATGAAGCTGATATATTTGAACTGTTTAAATAATCAATACGTGTACGTTTGGGTTTTTCATTCCATAATTCAATTTTAAAATTCTTTAATTAATGAAAATTAATCATAACTTTTCTTCAGATAAATCTATATTATGTAGATAAAGTTCTTCTTGTCGTTAGACAACGTGATTTTATTTTAATGTCGATATCTGCAGTTTTCTGTAAACTTGATTGTTCTTTCAAACGTGACCATGTTTCTATGCAGTAGCAATATCCTACGTCTTTTACATATTATGTAACATGCACGATGCGTTGAAATCTGTAACTACTCAAGTTCGAGCTACCCTACAATGATGCGTTTAATATATGAATGTAGATAATGTTCTTCTAACTGGCTTAGTTTAATGCAAATGACAAGAACTTACACGTTTGCGTTGCAATTGATTGTAATGTTGTAATGACTTTTATGGAACACTCTCAAAGCATGATTATCTTATAGCATTAAGACTTTGCATCAAGATTTAAATAAAGCACGCAAAACATTTAGTGTAGGTTAATGGCAAGTCGTCAAAAAGAAAATAAATACGGACTATGTATTTTTTATGTAGATCATTTCCAGAGACTACCGAAATCTTCACGTTGTAAAGGTAAACATTTTTAAAACGTTGGTACAGAACAGGAAAGAAAATAATGTAAAACTTGCAAGTATAACCTAACAAATAACATGTACAAACAATGCACGCAACAAAAACAGTGTTAGTGAGAACTAAAACCACAACAATACCGTGTTATAAGCGATAACAGTTCACGTATTCTTTAAAATGTCAAAATGTAATTCACCTATTTAGAGAAGCAATGGAATTGTTCCAAAAAAACCAAAACAGCTTCCACATTAAACTTCCATCCTGAAATTATTTATTTTCTAAAAGTACTGATCAGGAAAATGCTAACTTTTGTTGGCACCACTAAATGTTCATAAATTTTTTACTAGAAATGTAGTTTCCTTGGATAACCAACTATGTTAAGTGATCGAAATAAAATTCTGTTAATTTGTCTGTGTCCTTTTTGTCTTCCTCCACGTTTCTGAGTTGAAAGAATGCTAACAACAAACTTGCTATTTGCAAATGTCAGCTTCAAGTCCCAATTAAATGCTAATGCAAAGTGTTGTTGGATTCATATTTGTTCCAAATGATTTGAAAGAAATGCGACAAGGCATTCAAGTGGCTATAATGCAAAAGGAAGAGCTTTATATTGTGTAGAAAATTCATACTACGAAAAACTAAAAATAGAATTACACCGTTTTTAAACAGATGATATCCATTGGGTTATGATTAGAAAGCAAGAAAGATAAAAGGCAATGCCATTTAAATATCGGATTTCTAAAACACCCTGTTTAATTGGAGCTTTGAAGAGCTTTGAATTTAATTTATTCCTGAGAACTTAATTTTTACAAAATTTTCGGACCCATATTGCGTATGTAAACAATATATCTAAAGATCCTTTGGTCAGATTTTAAAGAAACTTGGCATGCAGGTGTCATTTTTTGGGCATAACCCGTCAAACCAAAAAGGTATCCACAAAAAACTCAGGTTAAAATTCGGGATACAACCCCCAACTATATTGAAATTAATAGATAACCTACAAAAAGTGCAGTAAAAGAGAGATACTTAATACGAACGTTGTGGTAGGTCTGTAACGATTGCAGTTCACAAATACTAAGAACTAAAATAAAGTGACGGTTTTAGCGATGCAACCTAGAAAAGAAAGAACACAATAATATTGGGCTGGAAGTAGCGTACTAAATTTGTGGAAGATCCCGTATTTATAAGCGTTAGCATAGCAGTGTCCGGTTTCGTCGGTGAGGTGGGGCGGTCCTTAAGAGAATTAAAAAAATTAACTGCTGGGTAACGAGGCGCCACCTGCTGGGTAACAGAGAGAAATAAAACGGACCAACAGGAGTTCACTAGGTTTTACTTAAGGATACTACGCTACAACAAACACAAATCAGAGAGACAAAAGACATAAATATAGCACATACAATTTAAAATATTTAGAGAATCTAGGAGAAATGAGAGAGTCTGTCGCATGAAACTTGCGTGCATTAGCAATAATCAATTAGTTTGCGTTCACATATGTCGCAATTCAGTGTTTCGTTTATTAACCCCAAAATAAAAGTAGCGTACCAATTTAAGCTTGGTGATTAAAGAAACTCGACATACACACGTCACGTACACGATGAACTAAAAACTAGTTATTACACACGTTCTAATACGGAATGTAACTCCCTCAATTCAAAAAGCCTTTTATTTTAGCTTACTCCACAATAATGACAGCGCCTCAACTCTGAGGGAGTTAGTGCCAACAACAACGAGCGCGGTTGGATGGAGACTACCCCAAATAACAATTCGCTTAAACGCTAAGGATACAACCGCTTGATGTCGCGTGTACTTAAGTTTCGAACGCATGCAAAGTGAATTGGTTCCTTAAAACAAGTACTTAGCTGTATACTGATGCATGTAATTTTGATAAGGAAGGTCCTTGCTAACGACAGCCAGTTGACAGCTACTCAAAGATCAGTAAGATTTCTCTGAGACGAAGTAGACGACACAGCTCTGGGAGCAGATTGTTGCCTTTGTAATAGTAAGCGCGCCGCGTGCTTGACCCCCCAACCGCTGAAGTATGATCGGCCGTGCAACTTCGAGGTCGACTACAGCGTGATAGTAGGCACGTTTTGTGTAACAAAGGATTCCCAATTGCTCGTTCCAGCGCCCCCAGGAATTATCCAGACAGTCAAATATGAGTAGAATATAAGGTCCAGACACGTGCTAAAGCATACGTTGTAACTAGCAATTAATACAACCACTAAACTAACCAAATAAACAACAAAGAAAACCACTTACAGCGTAAATCGGTCGGATTTATATTTCCGCACTCATTTATCGTGCAATTATTAAACTCACTTTGAAATTTCACTTGTAAATTTTAGCTTCGTGAAACACCGCCGATCGCCCACAAGGAAAAGAAAGTTCTAAGATGACGGCCCGTCGTTTCGATTAAAACTCATAGGAAAATTCATTGCATGCGCGGTAATTTTAATTCTCGTCGCAACGCGCAACTTGAGTATTTTGGACTGTAACAGGTCATCAACTTCTTCCTAATTAAGAATGTATAAAGATGTCGATAACTGCATTTAAAATTATCTTTCCAAAACTACACATTGTAGACATGATATGATGACCAGTTTCAGAGTGCGCTGGAAAGTAGTATTTGAAAACAAAATTTATACGGCGAGTTGTCCTGTTACTAGTTGTCCAAACAGCGAGTTGTCTTTGCTCCGGATGATCGGCCGTGAAACCGCTGATAATGAGGTGTCTACGATCTGTTGTGACCTACCTTTGATTGTATGTACAGTGTGTCCTATTTTCGATGTAATTGGGGGGTTTCAGGTATTTTGCGAATTGATAGAAAAAAACCGTGGTCGGGACCCTTGACCCGATTTTTAAGACTAATTCAATGGTCTAAACAGCACTTTGATATCTCGACTCGTTTGGGAGATACAGGGTGTTTTGCGTTTTATGCCGTTTTTTTTAAAGCTTCATAACTTTTTTGTTTGTGAATATTTTTTATTTTAACCAAAACATTTTTTGTGCATTTTTATATATGCAATTCAACGGCGTACTCGAATGAATTTATTCTAGTTTAATTTGTTTTCGAGTTACAGACCAAACATGCATTTTTTTAAATGGAAACTATAGTTGGCTATGACTTCATTGATTAGAGACGTTTTTTTAGCTTTCTAAAAATATATGGTTTCATATATTTATCTTGGCAAATAAGGAAATTATAAACGATTTTTGGAAAATACCTCTTGATCAAAATCACCTATAAACTTTTGTTTACTACGCGCATTCGTTGCTAGTTTTTTTGACACTTCACGCAGTTGTGTCTTATAAATAAATGCTACAAAATATAAAAATTCAATAATAATATATCTTTTCCTTAACTTTTCCCAACTTCATTATACCTAGGCTAAGTCATTGATTAAGAAAAATGGAAAGACAGTTAGTAGTACGTGTGAAGTTGTTGCTTCAGTAGCAGCAGAAACTTCTTTATGTGAAATGAAAATCTTGCTTACGGGCGTTGACGTCTGCTTAAAGAGTTTGAGTTAATCTACGTACGATACTAAAATAAATTAGTAAACTTTACTTCTCGCTCATCGCCAGAAGGAGTAAATGCCCTTAGCGACTCTACTTCCACTTCATCCCATTACGTTGATGTTTGGACTACTGGTTCAGAGCCTGTAGGTTTTTTGAAATTTGATGGTTGATGTTCTTCGCTGTCAAGAAGAACACGGGGGTTTTCAAATCTGTGGATTACCTACTCCCCCAGAAGCGCTACAATTTTTTCTTCAGCCTTCTTAAGACGGATTTGCGTTTCTGGCCCTCCACCTGTTCCCTGGCGATGTTTTTTTATAGCGCCGCCTTTTTTTTGTTTTGTTTTTGAGGTCAATCCAAACCTATAATTATCATTAGGAACAATCGGTATTTTCAGTTGGGTTTTTAAATACTTACCCTCTGGTTGCTACCGGTTTGACCTGAAGTGACTATAACTTTCGACTTTTAAATGAAACAACTTATTTTACTTTTTTTTTATTTACTTTTAGTGTTACATTCCTTGGTAATTTTTGTTTAATTTTTTTTTTAATTTTGATTGTGGATAAACAAATTTAGGTAACCATAACTATACCATAAATTTATTTTGTTTTAGCTTGCAATACTCTAAAAGTGAATTTATTTTTATCTCTTAGTACTAGTTTTTTCCATTAAAAGTTTTGAAATTATATTTTTTTCTGAAATCCTTCTTTTGTATGTAACAATGAATACAGTTTTTTAGTTACAGTCTGTCACAACGGAAGTGCCCGAGTAACTAAAATGATTCAAGAACATTTAAAGTTTTGTGTAAAATTAACCACCCAACTTTCAAATTTTTATCTAATTACTACAAAAGTTATAAAGTGTATTTATAGTGGTATTTATTCAACTTAACAAAATTATTAATATATGGTAACTTAAGAATGCGTAATGTACTCCTTTTTGATTATAGTAAATAAAATAGATAACATTACTAGCAAGATAAGATGTTTTTTACTGGTTAATGGAGGATATAACAGACGAGCCGCAGGCGAGTCAGTTACCTGTTTAAGAGGAATATGTACTAGTAGTGCGCCATCGCTAAATCATGGACCATAAGTGCATTTTAATGCGCCGAATGAGAGTAAGGACCTATAAAATTGGCTCAAGTTTTTAAGTTATTAGCAATGTTTTGATTTAAATTGGTAATAATAATAATTATATTTGTGCCTGTAATATGTACATTAATTACACGCGTCCTAAATGTAAATGTGAACAACTTTAAATTATAAACTTAAAATTAAAAAAACTTCAAATTAAGAAATTCCTTGTATGAATAAAATGCGTTTCTAGCCAACAGTGATTTTATATTATTTCGAAATTAGTGTGGTAATTTTTGTAATTCCTCGGGCAAACAGTTTTTGAGAAAGTATACCCGGACTATTTTGCATCTTTTTTTTTGGAAAGTATGGCGGCAATCACTTTTGTAATGTAAGTTAACAAGAATTTTTACAGCACGACGTTGTAGTTTAAATATCCATTTCCACGAAGGACTGTGATCCCAAGCAATTATAGAGTATGAAATTATACTATGAAATAAAGCATAATATGCACTCAGTAATGTCGTTGTGGATACATTATTGTATAATCTACATAGTACAAACGTGTTTGGGCTTAGTTTTGCAACAACATATTCTAGGTGACTGTTAAATGACAATTTGGAATCAAGATAGATTCCTAAAAATTTTACCTGATTTGGATTATCATAATAAAAACGCCTCATCGATAAAACTCATTTTTGTAATTTTGTAGGGTTAATAGTAAGACCATTAACTGCGAACCATTGAGTTGCAGTTTCTAAACAAGAATTAGATTTTGTAATTACGTCATCGAGACTGATATCTTTTAATAACAAGGTAGTGTCGTCGGCATACAGCAAACATAAACATTAATTAGGAATGAAGTAAGGAAAGTCATTAATAAATATAAGAAAAAGTAATGGTCCCAGTATACTTCCTTGTAGTACACCCTTGTTGAAAGAGAACGTTGAACTGCAGTTGTTATTTATTCGAACAAATTGGAAACGATTAGACAAGTACGATTTGATTAAAGATAAGCTAGTAGCATCAAAGTTGTAGATGAGTTCGAACTTCCTAATAAAAGTGTCATGAGGAATAGAGTCAAAAGCTTTTGAAAGATCTATAAATGTAGCCATGCAATACTGCCCGTCTTCAAAGCAATTTAGGGTGTTCTCGACAAAAGTTAGAATTGCATCAAATGTGCGTTTATTAGATCAAAAACCAAACTGATTGGAGTATAGAAGATTTTAATTTTCAAAATACTCAGAAATTCGTACATATACAGCGTCATCCCCAAAGTCCGCACCAAATGGGAAACTTATTTATTATGGGATTTTCGATAAAAAGTTATTCTTTATAAAAGTTTTTGCATCCCTTAAAACTAAAAATGCACCAACAAATTGTGATAAAAGACGCGTAATTTTTGGTGTCAACAAAAAATCAAAAGAATTTTGCACCAAAAATTTTTTCTAATGAATAAAAAAATTGACCATAATTAGCCCAATAATTGTGCAATTTGTAAATTACAAGTTGTTTTAAATAAACTATGGTATACAAGATGTCGTTTAATTATCATTTAAAGCAATTTTTTTTCTTATAGCACCATTTTAAAAAAATTGGAAAAAATTAAAATTTCTCCTAGAAGGCTATGACTTCAAATCTTGATGGTTTTTTAAATGAAGAACAACTTTTTCAAATAAAATTTTTTGATATTTACTGAAATAGGGGCACTTACTCTTGACTCAAATTCGAATGCACCTCGTATATTACGCGTCTTTCTCCACATTGTGTTGGTGCATTTTTAGCTTTAGAAGATGCTCAAACTTTTTATCGAAAAACCCATAATAAAGAAGTTTCCCATTTAGTACGGACTTTGGGGATGACGCTGTATAACTTTTTCAAAAATTTTGGAGAAAACTGAAAGTTTAAATATTGGGCGATAGTTTTGAACGTCATTAGGGTTACCTTTCCGGAAATATACCATCAAGAAGTGCACAATCACAAGTTTAAAAGTGGTTCGACATATAAACTTGAGTTACCTTTTATAAGGTTGACACTAATACCAAAGGTATCTTTAGCATTACTGGTTTTTAGACTGTTTATTATATCCTAATTTCTATTGGCGACGTTTGCTCTTACGCGTACTTTACCGACTTTGGAACGTAAGTGTTACAGGCATCAAGAGGGTCTATATTAGTAAGGGAAGTATTATTGGGTAATTCACTCGAAATGTTGACGAAATATTCATTGAAATCATTAGCGGGTATATTATGTTAAGTAAAACTCTTAGAGCATCTATGTGAGATATAAGAAGGAACTTTGTCGTGGTTGTGGTAGAATTTTTGCTTTTCTATTTATTACTATAAAATATTCTATAATATGTACAATAAGTTTTGGGACACCTAGTATCGACTCGTGTTCACGATCACGTACGTAAATGGATATGTACAAATTCAAACATAAAAAAACAAAAACTAAGCATTTTGAAAAAAAATATTACTACAAAGACAAAGCCCCAAGTTTTGTCTTTCATAAAACTTAAGTTTTATTTCAAACATTTAAAATTTAAAGCTATTTTAATGGTACTTATAGTGCACAGTTTAGAAATGGCGCACTGCTAGTGCGTATTCCCCTTAAACCAATAAAACCTGTTATCGTGCGTGTATTGTTTTATATTTTATTTGTTTTTCATTTGTGAAAAGGTTAGATGCATTTAAATTTTGATTCTCAATAATTTGTCGTAAACATTATAAGATGTGGAAGCGTTACCATGAACATTTATTTTTCTTTTCATTTGTTTTGACAAAAAGCAAAAAACAAATATGCAAAAAAAAATATTGAAAAAGTCAGCAGTGTAACTTCAAGTCTTGCAAAATCAGCTTGAAGGTACAAGCGGGAATACGACTACTTCAAAAAGTGGCAAAACAATCATAGGTCTACGTGAAACTACTATCTACCTGAATCAGTCCTAATACTTTATGGGCAAAATGGTCTATGCTCAAAAGTTGCTCGGAAATGAAAGAACATGCCCTACTTCGCAGGTTTGTTTTCCCTAAAAAAATTATAAAAAATATGACGTTTAGTTGTCATTTGCAGATTTGAAAAGTTAATAGCGTTTCCTAAACTAAAAAATGAGCGTTATACGCCAAAAAGTGCCAAGATATTAAGTAAAGAAGAGGTTAAACAATTCTGAATCAACAGATGGTTCATCATCATCGGTATTAACTCTTCCAAAATCCAAAATCTGTCTTACTGGAAATAACAGTTGTACCATGATTTTTAACATTATGACAACAAAAAATTTTCTAATGTACACTCATGAAATTTAAAACTTGGACACCATAATTTCTGTAAACAAAAGTTTGCACATTGTGAAGCGGGCTTAAGGGTATCATTTACCATTCTAACAGCAGGTAGTCTCAGCAGGGGTTATCTTATAGAAGGACTGTAGAATGAATCATTACACTAAGCACGTTTTAGAAAATAGGTAATTTACGTTGCTTACTTAATTTTTTTCTTTAAAGAATATATTTGAAGGTATCGCTAATTAAACACCATAGCTCGATTAATTATCGAATCAAAATTTTGTTTAGGAAATGTTTACAAAATAAAATTAGAAATAATTTTGATTTAAAAACGTCTACAAGCAATAACTTTTAAATTAAATCAAAAACTAAACATGGTTATTTGGGTTGACTGATTATTACTTATTTTTAAATAAATCTAACCTACTAATTATTGTAAGTTATTAAAAAAAATCATTAAACTCTCTATTCATAATATTTAGTCCTTACAAAATGTATATTTTATGACGTTTCATTTTTTTCTGTAGTTAATATAAAAGTGAAAATAAAAACTAAGGCAATTCTTATTGTCAACGTATATATTTAGTTTTTTGACAAGAATTTATTACATAATTATAATTAAGATACCAAGTTATAGTTTAAAATTAAATGAAAACGTTTTTTTTAAATAAAGGTATTACTATATAAATAAATATAAGAAATCAATAATGGGTGTGACCTCCATTATTATTGATACATTCTTGGAGGCGTCTGCTCATTGACGCTATCAAGGTATCAATATAATTAATATTAATCGTTTCCCATGCGGTATCAATGGCTGCAATTAGTGCATTACGGTTTACTGGTATAAAATTTGGCCCTTGTTGTCTTCGGATAACAGCAAGTATTCGAGCCCAAACATTTTCGATAATGTTAAAATCTGGGCTTTTGCTGGCCAGGGTAACAGCTCCAAGTTATTTGCTTGTATCCAGTTGCGCACAACCTGCGAAATATAGGGTCATCATATCCCGATAGTTAATTATCGAATGTTCCAAGAAAATATGTGTAAATAGTAAATGGAATCTACTAACGTAACGTTAAGTCGTTAATTATATTACAATAAGCATATTAATATGAACTATTAATATGCTTATTGTAAAGCTTCGTACACACCTGAACAACAAACCGAGGAACAAACAGAACAACGAACCGAACGGCAATCGGAACATTAATTTGGACGGTGCTACGTACGAATTTTAGAACAGATTCGCAAGTCCTGATTGTTCCACGAACGGTTTGCGGCGTTCCCGCAACTTGTCGGTTTTTTTCCGACATCAAAGAAAATGCGCGCGAATGCGTTTGCAGGTTTGGACGAATCTAAACAAAACGGCGAACAAACTTATGCGGGAGAATTAAATTATTTATTTTTTGTCCTCCCTTTTGTGGGTTTGTTGTGTTTTAGGTAATATTATGGAGTTGACAGAAGAAAAATGTTTTAAATTAATCAGTGTTTAAGAATGCAAGAAAAATGATGTCCCTATTAGCATCATTTGGGCGGGAAATTTAAAAAAAAAAAAGTATAGTAAATTATAATTTTTACTCTTCTTTGTGCGTAAAAATTTGGTTGGCACTATCTTCTTGTTTTCCGCAATTTTCTCTTCTCAATAAATATATATGAACTGAAAACTACTGAAAATAATTATGGGAACAGCACAAACGTTCCGTTTGTTGTTCGGATTGTGGAAATCATAAAAGATCGTTTGTCGTTCTGTTTGACTTTCGGTTCGTTGTTATGTTTGTTGCTCGGTTTGTTGTTCAGGTGTGTACGAAGCTTTACAACTTAAACAACAATTTTTGGCGAATAAAGATTAGTTTGTGATGTAATATTAGAAACACAAATTTATATCATATCAAATTTATGACAACTTAAAAACCAAGAACGTGTATGTTATTGCTAAGAAATTATTAAGGAAAAAGCGCAATTGCAATTGTAAGTGTAAATATTTATATTTAGATATTTTGAAAGTTTATAAGTCCTCTATTGTAATCTTAATACTTAAAAGAAAATCCTGTCCATTAGCATTATAAGGAAATGGCTTTTACTTTATGAATAAGTTTCAATAACAATAGAATATCCTTGCTTGTTTAATTTACTTCCTTTGAGTCATATTGCTCTAAGGGTTGTTACATTGGTCATTAGAAGTATGTAATAAATAAACAATTACCTACTGTTTGAGAAGGGTAGTGTGAACCAATAAATAAAGTAAGAAATGTATATTCCATTTTACTTTAAAATTTCAAGTGTTGTGAAAATGCCACCTCACCCTATTATGAATTACTATTAATTACTATTATGAAACCTTCAATCGAAGTGTTTTATCCAGACGAAGATTATATTTTCCAACAAGTAAGTATTCTTATTTCACTATACTTTCTCCAAAAATAGTTCGGGATCTGTTGAATTAACATTTTCATAATGTATTTTTGTTGTTAAAGGACAACGCCCCTATTCATACTTCGCGGGTTGTGCGCAATTGGATACAGAAAATAACTTGGAGCTGTTACCCTGGCCAGCAAAAACCCAGATTTTAACATTATCGAAAATGTTTGGGCTCGAATACTTGCTGTTATCCGAAGACAACAAGGGCCAAATTTTATACCAGTAAACCGTAATGCACTAATTGCAGCCATTGATACCGCATGGGAAACGATTAATATTAATTATATTGATACCTTGATAGCGTCAATGAGCAGACGCCTCCAAGAATGTATCAATAATAATGGAGGTCACACCCATTATTGATTTCTTATATTTATTTATATAGTAATACCTTTATTTAAAAAAAAGTTTTCATTTAATTTTAAACTATAACTTGGTATCTTAATTATAATTATGTAATAAATTCTTGTCAAAAAACTAAATATATACGTTGACAATAAGAATTGCCTTAGTTTTTATTTTCACTTTTTATATTAACTACAGAAAAAAATGAAACATATATACATTTTGTAAGGACTAAATATTATGAATAGAGAGTTTAATGATTTTTTTAATAACTTACAATAATTAGTAGGTTAGATTTATTTAAAAATAAGTAATAATCAGTCAACCCAAATAACCATGTTTAGTTTTTGATTTAATTTAAAAGTTATTGCTTGTAGACGTTTTTTAAATCAAAATTATTTCTAATTTTATTTTGTAAACATTTCCTAAACAAAATTTTGATTCGATAATTAATCGAGCTATGGTGTTTAATTAGCGATACCTTCAAATATATTCTTTAAAGAAAAAATTAAGTAAGCAACGTAAATTACCTATTTTCTAAAACGTGATTATACTCAGTATACTATTGGCGCGGAGTAATAAACCTGTCAGAATTATCAAATCTCCCGTATTGCAGTGGCGTAGGTACCTGATACGTTTGGAAAATCATATTTTTAGTAGGTAAATATATTATAATAGTAAAATCTACCTTGATATGAATTATTATGTGGTTATATGTTATTTATTTTATTTGTATAGTAGATCACATTACAAATAATTTTACTTCTTACGTATTATATACTATTATTTTTGTATCTTGGTATAATACCCACATCTACGGCTATGATTCTCGTTTCGTCAGTACCTGGGCTGATGGCAACGTGTTTACACAGATTAACCTATTGTTCTCAGACCCTAGATGGGTCGATATGCTGCAAGAGCGGCACAATGATTGTATTTTGGTTAGAATTTTTTGGTTTTTTACTTAAGCATAGAAGTACCGCTTTCACAAGAAAATAAAGAATTATTTCAAGCAATTATGATTTATTACTCCGCGCCAATAGTATACAGACTTTAGTGTAATGATTCATTCTACAGTCTTTCTATAAGATAACCCCTGCTGAGATTACCTGCTGTTAGAATTGTAAATGATACCCTTAAGCCCGCTTCACAATGTGCAAACTTTTGTTTACAGAAATTGTGGTGTCCAAGTTTTAAAATTCATTAGTGTACATAATGCTACTAACTTGTGAAACTTTTACAATTTAACTGTAGTTTTACAAGTTAGTGACTTAATAAAATAAACTTTCTTGATTAAAATTGGTTTTTCAGTTGTAATCAGCACACATTTTATGTGATTACAAAACTTTACATCATAAAAATATAATATCTAGCACAACAACCCATAAACCTATCATCCTGTTCATACTAGTTCAATTTTGCTATGTTCAAGTAGTTAAGGTACATCTGGATTAAATTTAATAACGTGTGTATTATATTATAATTAAATTTACATTCTAATAATACATAACCGAATAGTTCAAATAATAGTCAATGCCTAACTATAGTTTAGTTACTTACTTAGTACTTATTGTAAATTAAATTTAAATTACATTTCTCATCTAGTAAACTCAAATTGCATCCCAACATCTAATAATGCAAAACAAACACAACATATCCGTTAAATCAAAAATATTAAGTACCTTCTCGACGTTATTTTTTTTTAATAGTAAAATTAAGAATAAGTATTTTTTCTTTTTAACAAAAGTGTTGCCGTTTTAATTAACTGTAGACCACATAAATCTCACTTTAAGTATATCCCCAGAGAAATTAAGTAAGGTGAACACAATTCTTAAACTTTGACTAAATATTATGAAAAATATAACAGTAAATTTTGTACAATATAAAAAAAGCGTGTAACACCCTTATGTCATTGCTGCATTGTGAGATAAGTTTTGATGGCTGAAACTGATTGCCGAACAAACACACACGTTGAATATATAATTTGGTGTCATGTCTGCTCAGAAGTAATCAGTTGGCCTGTCAATCTAACTCTGTTGAATTGAAGACCACTTTTGCAATCTGCATGTAGTGCTTTTGTAAGTTGATTAATGATCTATTCGACACTGCGTATTATGAGCTAATTCATTAAGTTAACGCTTTGATATTCTCCAACAACGAATACTTTTGACATGATATTTTAAATTAGTTATCGAATTGCGCAACTTTTCAGCCTGGATTTTGCAACGAGAACATAAAGCTAAATTTATTGTGTGCATACGAAAAATTGCAAACACATAAATCCAGAGAACTTCAAAGATGCGCAACTTATTTTAAGAATAAAGCTTTTAGTCCGTTTTAAACAAACGTGCGAATATTTTAAATTCCATTCCAAATCGCCTTGTTAGTACTTAAAAACGTGTAAACATAGTGGTAGAAGTCATTTTCGAACATTTGGTTAAGATGTGACTTGACATATGATTTCCGTTATCGCAGACGTCTTATATTTCTTAATGCCCCTTTAAACATACAACCAACATGGTTTTCGTTATCTTTTCTTTTAATACGCCTGAGGATTTCCGAAAAGACTTAAGTTCTTAAAAGGTTTGCGTTTTTTTTATTGGTTCTGTATGTGTAGATATTTATAATGATTAGATCACATTTTCTTTTATTCGAGATAATATTAATTAAATTTACATTCACAACTTAATTACACTGATGTTGAATGCAATATTTTATTTAATTTGAAATTGGTGTTAGTAGGCACTTATGAAGCAGAGGGCATTTAAACAAACTTACAGTTCAAATTAATAATTTCAACAAAAATCATTGTCAGTTAAAAATTCATTACCTTTGTTTAATTATAATAAAATAATAAACAGTAGTAACAGTTTAGAAAATCTTTGAATATATTATGATAAATACCATTGATCAATCAAACTCAGTGTTGTTGTGCATATATGTTTAAAAATAACCATATACAGGAAATTATTTTAAATTAATTAAAAAGTAGAAAGAATGAATTTGATTTATATAAAGGAAATTAAAGAATAATTGATTAAAATATAACGAGAACTGATTTGGACACTAAGGTGTCATCATCAAGTCAACAATTGTGTTTGTTTTGATGATGACACCTTGGTGTGCAAACCGATTGTCGTTTTATTTTAATTAATTATTTTATAAATGAATAGGTCCACTTAATAACCTTATTTATCATGTAATTATTTTAATACTAAGATTATTATCTTCCGGGTTGAGCAGTGTTCGTGCTTCCTTCCTACGTTATCTGCTTGACGTTTCGCTAACCATGCTGTTAGCATCTTCAGAAGTTACTCTAAAGACTGATGTTGTTGTCTTCTGCTCCTCGTTATATATCTATGTTCCGCTACGGTTGGTTGATGTCGGTCAGTGACGGGTGGTTGGTTTTCGATGGTTGGTTGATCTTCTGTTTGGTATCGACTAATTTTGTGGAGACATTTGTTTTCTTTGTTGTTGTGAAGAGTTAGTTTCCACGTGTTGCTTAATCGGTAACTATCTTCTCGGTTGAAGTTATTTTTATTTTTCATAATTTCTAGGGATTCTCTGATTATCCTTGGATAGTAGTTGTTAGTCTTTGATAGAACTTTAGCTTCCTCGAAGTTGATGATGTGTTTTCCTTTTTCGTGTAGATGTTCTGCGACAGCTGATTTATCTACCGCTCTGGACTTGGCGTCTCGGTGATGTTTTTTTAATCTACATTTTATTTTGCGTCCGGTTTGACCAATGTAGACCTTTCCACGTGAACAGTCAATTTGGTAGACCCCTTTTGTTGAGAGTTTCGGCAGGTTATCTTTATTAGAAGGAAGTAGTTGCTGGATTTTTCTAACCGTTCCAAACCTGACACCGATATTCTTCTTTTCCAATGATTTTCTTAATTTGTCAGTTACTCCAGCAATGAGTGGCAAACGAGCGTAGGTGGTGACCTGTTCCTTCTCTTTTTCGGATTTCCTGCGACAGGCGGTTCTTACTTCTTTTCTGGTAAAGATGTTCTTCATTCGGGCTTTTTGGACGTGTCGAAGTTCTTCTGCCTTGTGAACCTCGTCAGGAATATTGTTAGCTCTATGCAATAAAGTTTTGAAGCAAGAAGCCATTCAATCCAGCGAAAAGAAACCGAAATGCTGGTTCAGATGCGTGGACGATACCTTTGTCATATGTCCTCATGGGAAAGAAGCACTTACTGTATTTCTTAACCACCTCAATACTCAGCACGAAAAGATTAAGTTTACCATGGTGACAGAAAAGAATAAGGAGCTTCCCTTCCTGGATATTCTAGTGAAACGAGAAGATAACAACAAGTTGGCTCATAGTGTATATCGTAAAAAGACACACACCGACCGATACCTCCATGCCACATCACACCATCATCCACAGCAAAAGCGGTCTCTAATCAAAACTTT
Source organism: Abscondita cerata (assembly GCA_030710515.1). Taxonomy (NCBI): domain Eukaryota; kingdom Metazoa; phylum Arthropoda; class Insecta; order Coleoptera; family Lampyridae; genus Abscondita; species Abscondita cerata. The sequence goes on along the minus strand of JALBCR010003802.1, from coordinate 89,043 downwards.
ATTGCATAGAGTTAACAAGATTTCTGACGAGGTTCACAAAGCAGAAGAACTTCGACACGTCCAACAAGCCCTAATGAAAAACGGCTATACCAGAAAAGAAGTGAGAGCCGCCTGTCGCAGGAAATCCGAAATAGAGAAGGAACAGGTCACGACCTACGCTCGTTTGCCATTCATTGCTGGAGTAACTGACAAATTAAGAAAATCATTGGAGAAGAAGAATATCGGTGTCAGGTTTGGAACGGTTTGGAACGGTTAGAAAAATCCAGCAACTACTACCTTCTAATAAAGATAACCTGCCGAAACTCTTAACAAAAGGGGTCTACCAAATTGACTGTTCATGTGGAAAGGTCTACATTGGTCAAACCGGACGCAACATAAAATGTAGATTAAAAGAACATCACCGAGACGCCAAGTCCAGAGCGGTAGATAAATCAGCAATCACAGAACATCTACACGAAAAAGAAAAACACATCATCAACTTCGAGGAAGCTAAAGTTCTATCAAGGACTAACTACTATCTAAGGATAATTAGAGAATCCCTAGAAATTATGAAAAATAAAAATAACTTCAATCGAGAAGATGGTTACCGATTAAGCAACACGTAGAAACTAACTCTTCACAAAAACAAATAAACAAATGTCACCACAAAATTAGTCTACATCTACAAAAATACTGCTACTGAAATAAAATTGGACAGGACATGTCGCAAGAATATCAGACAACAGACGATTGTTAGAATAGAGACCAAGAACAAAACTACCAACACACTGAAAAGATTTCATTAAAAGAAGTGCAGGGCATAATTGGACAAACAAAGTGCACGACAGAGACAACAGAAAGCAGTTGGGAGAGGCCTATATCCTGCAGTGGATGACAACGGGCTAAATGACAATTAATGAAAATGAGAGATGAATATCTTTGTAAGGATCCCTCGACGTGGAAAAATGAAATTAAAGCTATTGGCATGGTTTTAATTAACCGACGTTTCGCCAGTCCGGTGGGAGTTTTATCAAGGCTTTTATGCTTACACGGGACTGGGCGAAAAGAGTCGGCTAATTAAAACCAGGGTAGTAGTTTTTAATTTCATCCCTCCAACTTGAGGAATCCTTACGAAAATTCTTATCTATAACTAAAATTTGAAAATTTATTACATTTAACTCAATTAGATCTATTTGTTTTTGCAATCTGAATTCCTTTCGAGCAACAAATTCCACACGTAATCTGTTATCATTGCCGCAGTCCATTTTCCTTTCTATCGTTTTTCCTTCATTTGAATGTCTTGATGGTGCTTCTCCCTGTGTTCCTCACTTACAGCACCCAAATTTTCACGTAACAGAATGTAAAAAAAAGTACACTTCAATGAACATTTAGCAGCTTAAGCTTTTAAAATCTTATATCAAGTTTTCTACGAGTTCTCGGTAGTCATCAATCTTTTTGTTACCTAGAAAGCCTTCTACCATTTTGCAAAAACATCCAAGCGTATTTTTCTACGGTTTCATTTTTGCTTCCAATTCTTTTAAGACAAACATTTCCTTGATTTATAGGAACGTAGATATCTCATCCTCAACTTTTGAACTTGAAAGTTTTGCAAAAATTTTACCATGTTAACAAAATGCATTTAACTCATTTCGTAAAGTTTTAACAAATTGCTTGGTTAGTCCCAATTGTATATATTAATGCGGTAACAAAATGTTTCATTTAGAAACGGGGAGCATATTTAGAACATTTTGTTTTCTTAGAATTAAAGCAATTGTCGGGAGTCACTCGCATTTCACGTAGTGCACTTTATCTTCCCGTCTATGGCACAGACATAAAAATAGTATGTAATACACATCTGGTCTAACCAACACTACATATCTTCGACGTGCAAAAACTATATTGAATCCCTTCAACAAAATGTTTGTGTTTTTATGATCTTCTTTCAAGTGAACTGATTAGTAAACTAAACTAAAAAAAAAAATTTGTTCGTGTTGCCAAAGGAAGACATAAAATCTCTTCGTGTTGTTCTCTGTAAACAAAAGTTTTGCATTTTTTATTCAGTAAATTCCATTGTTTTAGACGTGAATCCAAAAATTTTATTCTTCTTTAGATAAACTCAAATCTTATACAGATCGTACAAATCAGTTTGATTTAGAAAATGGGTTTCAACGTTTGGTCAGATTTAATATTTAATATTGCAGAAAAGTTGAGGTAGATGCCACAGTAATTGAGGGCAAATTATCTTCCTTTGGCAATTTTTGAATGAATATCTGGCATAAAAGTAGGAATATTGGGAGTAATCTTCTTGGAACCCATTCCATTTGTGAGTACTGTATTGAATCATTAAAAAAATATTTCTTATAGTATTCTTTCAAGTAAACTAAAAAGAAGAAAATTTGTTGCAATTGTGGGACTGCTTTCAGACTTTTCAAAGAGCTGTCGACAAAAAACTACCGTTCGTCAAACTTATAAATGCGACTCATTTCCTCAAAAAAAAAAATGTAGGACAGAATATCATTCATTGCAAAAAGATATGTGCCGTTTTCTGTATTCCATTGTTTTAGATGTAAGCCTAACAATTCGGTTTTTTCTTTGAATAAACCTAGAACGTTTCGTCAAAATTTTCTGATTCAATATCTTCTATTGATGAACAACATTGCAAGAAAGTTGAGGAAGATGCTACAGTAATTGGGAGCAAAGGAATGGGTAAATTGCACTGACTCCGTTATAATCTTGAAAAACTTAATTCTGTATCTGATTAAAGCAAAAGGAAATCAAAGGAAAAAAAGATAATGACAATGCTTTTCAATCGTATGCTCTTGACGTGTTAGAAACAATTTCAACAATGGCCAAAAATAACATTAATAGTATTCCTCACAATCTTTCAGTCATAATTATAACATTGGCTATTAACCATAATCATGGACCAGCTTCTAAATATACTCTCTGTAATTTAGCGCCAAATGCTACAAATAGCACTAATAGACAAAAACCAAATACATTGATAAGAAAGAAGACAAAATACACAAATTTAAGAGAGAGAACAGCTGAGCTTAAGTGAAAATTTGTAGGACACAATGTCCGTCAAAAAGACAACAACCTGAACTCAAAAATCTTGGAATGAAGACCCATGTTAAATAAGAGTGGACCACAAATGCGTTGGACGTGTGATGTGAAGAGACTTGCTGGTTTCGCGTAAAGAAAGCATAGAACACAGTGGGAAAAACAATGAAAGATCTACATCTGTAAGTGATGAGTTTTGAAATTCACATTGATTCAGTCAACTTGTTGTCAATATCATAAACTATTCAAGGAAAATTTTAGAAATGCAAGTTGTCTATTACTTTTTGCTTTTCTTAATTTATTGATATATCAGTACGTAGTCGCATTGTCATGCAATATTTTGATGCAATTAATGTACTCGGGATTGGTGGCCGTTGAAATGTAATCAGAATTACACAACATCTTGGGTGTCATGATGTATAAAAAGTTTTGTTCTGTTCTTACTTCTTCTGAAAAATAATACTGGTCCCGTAATGATAACTCTACCTACGTAATGTGAGATAAATCTGTTTTCTAAGAAGTTAAGAATTATCCTTTTAGACAAAAATTTTAAATGCTTTTAATTGTTAAGAAAATCAATCGTATTGATCGACAGGCAGTATTTTGTTTTTGAACGGTTGTATTTTACAAATAACAAAAGAAAGCGACGGCTCTAGCGGTACAACCTAGAGGGAAAAATAAGACAATTTGGCTCAATGTAGCGCACTAAATTTGTGGAGGATCCAGTATTTGTAGTAGTTAGCACAGCAGCGTCGGGCTTAATCGGTGAGTGGAGGGGTCCTTGAAGAACTGTACAAAAATAGACTGCTGCCTAACAAGGCGCCACCTGCTGGGTAATAGAAAGAAATAAAACCGACCAACAGGAGTTCAACAAGTTTTACTAAAGGTCTAATACGATAAAACGAAAACAAACGTCGTTGGTGGGGTCTACCCCGAATAAAAATTTGCTTAAATGCTAAAGATTCAAACCGTTTAATGTCAGATGTACCTGAGCTTCATACGCATTAATATGGACTAGGTAACTTAAACATTAAAACTTAGCTGTATTCTGTAGTATGCAGTTCCGAGAATAAAAATTCCTGCTAACGACAGTATTCGACAGCTCCAGAAGGTAGGTAACCCCAAGATTTTCCTTACGGGAGGTATGTAGCAAAGAACGGATGGCGTGTATATTCCCTCAAAGTATAGATTATGCAGAATGAACGACCCCTGCGATCCCTAGAGTTCACCTGCTGGTTGCAGCTTAATTGGATGCGAAACCGTGGTAGTCGTTAAGTTATATGGAAAGGTTATTAAATAACCATTCCAGCACCCCGAGGAGATATTCAGGTGTAATACACGATGAGAATATGAGGTCAACGCACGTGCTAAAGCACATGTCGTAATTAGAACTAACACAACCACGAAACAAAGGAAAGAAAGACATGTACTTACGATGAATGCGGCCGGATTTAAATTCAAACACCAATTCGACTTGGAATTATTGAAACACACATCAATAATTTATGTGTATAGTTTTAATTTTAGGAGGCACGCCAAACACCCATGTAGAAGAAAGTAAAAAATCTCCGCTCATGGTCTCTAAAACCTTTGTGAATTAAATTTTCCACCAATGGAAAATTAGCAACATGCGCGGCAAATTCGACTTTTGTTGTAACGTGCTACACACGACACACAATTTTAAGAAAGGTCTCAACATACGTTCTACTTTTGCAAATAAACCCGTAACATTTTTTAATATACTGTAAATAAACGAAAAGAGAAAATTATTTTCAAATATCCTCCTTTTTTTGTATACAAAAGTTTATAAAAGTCAAAAATCATTTAAACTAACAATATATGTTTGTAACGTATATTTATGTTACTCAAGTTCTGATATTCTCAAATTACTAACCCTACCTGCATAAACAAACTCCGTTAACCAATGGCGTATTTACTTTGGTTTACTAACATAATAACGAAGCGAATATGCATACAAAGGTATGCACCCTTGCAAATTTACACAAAAACTACCTATAATTTAAAAAAAAAACTTTAGTATTGATCACCGGCGAGTAAACTTGAAACTGCACATAATCGTTCTACGTAATCTAATATTCAGGGGAATGCAAATTACTCTTTCAATGATCCTATTTTGTTCTCTGAAGAGCATTGCTAACTTTGTTATTAATTAACGCGGTATATGAGTGCGGGGATTTCAAATATGAAACAATTTCAAATCCCTTTAGCCGTTTGTGTTATTTACTTACTCTCAATTTTTAATTAATATCTCTTTGAATTTAATTTTTGTTCAAAAGTTATGCATTAATTGAAAATATACTTTTAATAAAAGTACATTTTAATGCGTTCGTTGTTTCAAAAAATAATTAAACACAGTAAACGTTCAAGTGCGTTTAGGTTTTTCTTTTTGTTTCAATAACGGTTTCATAAAATGGTTTTCTGAAAAACATTCTTTCTATTTAAAAACATAACAATTGAAAACTTTAAAATGAAGTTTTTCCGACGTTCGTTTTGATTCTAGAAAAGTTTTCCTCTTATATACGAATGCACACGTGCGTGTATTCGCTAAAGGGATAAAGCCTTTTAGAAGGTAAACTTCTGTGGTTGGTTTCATCTCAACATAAACTATATAACGCGGTCGATGTCCGCAGGTTGGCGTTTGATGTGATTTTCTTGATATTTTATTACGAAGGTCCCCCTATGTCCTAGCGCTGTGTAAGCGAAATTCATCCTTACTTCTAGTTCGATAGGTTCCTTAGCTGACCAAAACCATCAAACATAAAACAGGATAATACGTTAGGGTCCCTTCTGTTATAAAAAGCCGCGAAGAGAAAGACATTTTGACCCTTGAGGGGAGTGCGGCACTTGCTACCCTCCGGTTCAATTTGGCGTAGTTAACCTATGAACGGTATTCGATAGTAAGCTTTACAAAGCTTTACAGAAAGCTCACAAGTTTTTCGATTTAATGATCTTTGTAGAAATTGAAGTTTCAGAAAATCTCGAGCCTGACGTATGAATACGAAAAGGCATATGCTTTGAATGTGCAAGCTGCTGCAGCGGATATCTTGCAATATTGCGGATTTATCCCAAACATCACCTCTTTCAAGATGTTATTACTGTCTTATAGTGGTGATCTTTAAGAACACATTGTTATTGTTCAAATAAAAACGACTTTTTTATCTTACCGCTTTTTAAACTTCACATAAATATACGGCTAGAAATATGTTTACATGAAGACATGTTTAATTTTAACACATCCGAATTCTTCACAACAAATTTAACACAAGAATATACACTGACATTTACTAGTCGATACAATATTTATTTTGTTGTTTATAAACAAACTATCTCATAATACTGACATATCTGCAAAAGGTTTCCAATAAAACTGTATTTTTATTCCGCGATACGTTTATGAATGAATGACTAAATTTATTAAAGAAATCAAGTGAATTAAGTTATTTAGGTTACATTTAACATAATTATTTAATTTATAAAACTAAGTACTGTTTGACATTAATGTCCACTTTAAAAAATTACACTCTTTATAGTCCAAGTGTAATGTTGTTAATCCAAACACCAAGAATTCATTTATGAAGGTTATCTAGCAAAATGGAGCATCCACGAAAGATGAGACAAGCCTAAAGATTGTCAAATCTGTAAAAGTCTCTATAAAGCAATAAAAAATATGATTAAACTTAAATAAGGTTAGAAAAAGTTCCAACCACTTTAAGAGTCCATTAAGCTTTAATAAAAATAATGTACGATTTATTTTGTCTAAGGTTTTGGCAAAATCGACTTGCCTTTCCACCTTGGTACCCAAAAATGACGCATAAACCAAATCTGTCATTTAGCTTTGAATACTACCACAACCAGTATTGCCTATGATGCGCTTAAGAGAGTCGATTCATAGTCCTAGTAACCATCTTCTCAAACAACTTAAGAATAGATAACGTAAATTCAATACCTCTAGAGTTAGGATTCGAAGTTCAATTTCCATTATTCAAATACAAGTAATACATGATTTATTTCACTAATATTAACAAACTCTAAACCATAGATATAGCTCAAAAATTCGCGCCAGGATACGTGAAATTGTATCACATATACAACCCAATAACTTACAATATTTTTGCCTAAAAAGCTCTAAAACTACAGTTTTAATTCCAAAGGAATTTACCTGAAATATTTATCTGAATGTTATCCAAAACTTTATTTTTATCAGTATAAATAAAGCTTCCATCAAAATTAAAAGATTATGCATAAATCTCGGAAGTGTTTAAAACAATAATAATGGGATTATCATCACTAGTGCCAAATGACACATTTACAAAAAAAAAATTTAAATTGACGTTAAAAACAAAAAAAAGTGGTATAGAGAAGACATAAATCTGTTGCGTGTGCTTCGTCAATTCAAGAGCGACCTTTACATATACCACATACCACATATACTCAGTCTAGACCCTAGATTCCCAAAGTAGTCCAGGTGGACCCCCAGGGTCCACGGGAGCCCGATAGGGGTCTACGCTTGCGTGGAAAGAAAATGGGGGTCCACAACTCGTTAACGGGGGTCTATAAAAATGTATTAGGTGACCCGACTTGACTTCTCCTATGAATAAGGGAGACAATAATATATATATAGGGAGACAATATTATAAGAAGCTTGACTTCTCCTATGAATATAGGAAGACAATATTATAAGAAGCTCAGCAATTGTTTTTGTAAGAACTTGCATATTCCATATTCAGAAAGAGCGTGTCAAGACTCGCCGATGCCGCGCCGCCCGCCCGCCTAGTTAAAGTCGTGTCTGAACTTGCATGAACCTTTCATATTTACAGGTAAGTAATTGATACGAAACATGGCTGAATCTAAGAAGAAGTGTCGACAGTACAGTGTTGAATATTTGAAATTTGGTTTTCTTTCATCAAATACAGACAAGCGATTGCCCATGTGTCTTTTATGCAACAAAGTCTTGAGCAATGACTCTATGAAACCATCGAAGCTGGAAGATCATCTAAGAAGGTGTCATCCTGACAAAATAGGTAAGGATTTGAAATATTTCCAAACATTGAAGGAAAAGTATGAAAAGAGACCCACCGTGCATAGTATGTTCGCTTCAACGTCTGAAAGCAACGACGATGGCTTGCGGGCATCTTACAATATCTCATTACTTATAGCAAAATCTGGGAAACCGCATACCATTGGAGAGGAGTTAATTTTGCCTGCTGTTGAAGAGGTCTTAAAACTGTCCTGCACAAATCTTCATTTGACATACTTAAAAGAATTCCTTTGAGTAACAACACTGTACAAAGACGTATTGATGAAATGAGCTCTGATGTTGAAAGTTTCTTGTGTAATTATCTGCAAACAACTCATTTTTCTATTCAACTGGACGAGTCAACTTTACCTGGCAATGAAGCATTATTATTGGCATATGTTCCGATTTATCAAAGGCGAACAAATGTTTGAAGAGTTACTATTCGCGAAAACTTTGAAGACTGACACTAAAGGTGAATCAATTTTTAATGTTCTGAATGATTTTTTTACGGAAAAATCAATTGCATTCACAAACATTATTTCGGTGGCAACAGATGGAGCTCCTGCCATGGTCGGGCGATATCGTGGGTTTATAAGTCATCTTAAAAGGATTATACCAGAGGTAATTGCAATTCACTGTGTCATCCACCGACAACATCTAGTAGCGAAAAAATTGAGTGATAGATTGCACCAAGCGCTTCAATTTGTGATTAATGCAGTTAACAAAATAAGAAGCAATGCATTAAATACGCGCTTATTTGCACAGTTGTGCGAAGAAAATGATGAGGACTTCCAACGATTGCTGCTACATACCGAAGTACGCTGGTTGTCGAAAGGTGCATGTCAATCAAGATTCTATTTGCTTTTCGACTCTGTTTTAGAGTTTCTGAACACTAAAGATCCTGTTTTAAAGAAAACCTCATGAATTTCAAAGCAGACTTTGCGTATTTGACAGATTTGTTCAAAAATTCAATGACCTCAACCTACAGTTACAAGGGGACAGCCTCAATTTGATAAAAACAAAGAGTGAAATTTCAGCTTTTCTTGGTAAACTTATGAAGCAAAATATTGGTCGACGTGAATTTTCCCAGTTTCCAAATTTATCGCAGGTAGAATGCCTCGACGAAGATATTCAGACGTATGTTCAACATTTGATTGCCCTGTATGATGATTTTAAAATCAGATTTGAAGACATTCTGTCGATGGATATACCACCATGGATAATAAATCCATATGATGAAACTGAAGTGGAAAATGTGGTACTGCAAGAAGAGCTACTCGAGCTTAGCACTAATGAGGAGCTCAAAGTAGCATTCAAAAGAGAGTATCAATCATTTTGGCTGCAGGCACAAATACCTGAAAAATATCCAGGACTGTGGGGAATTGTGCAAAAATTTCTCATAGCGTTTCCTTCGTCATATCTTGTCGAACGCAGTTTTAGTGCCGTAACAAACTTGTTGACAAAAAAACGGAGCAGATTAAATATTACAGAGCGAGGAGATTTACGGTTATACTTAACTAAACTCAAGCCAAATATTGATAATTTGCTGTCAATTCACCAAGTACATACCTCCCATTAAAATTATAACTTTTATCTCAGATTACCATTGAAATCTGAGATAAAAGTTTTGATTATATTGCGACTGTTTTTAAAATAATAATCATTATTAGTTTTGATGTTAAATTTTGATTCTACTAAGACTGTTATAACAACATAATTAAAAGTGTAGTAATTTTTGTGTTTTAATAAATAGCTACAAAACAAGAAAATATTTATTTTTACTTTTTACCACTCCGAAGTGGGAGATTATTGGTTTCTTGTACTGTGAGTTAATCTTAGAATACAAAATAGTAACGTAGGAATCCAACTGTTGGATGAAGATGCTTTTTAGACTGGCTTTGAAACTTAGCTTGAATGACAATACTCACAGCATAATCAAAGCAATATAAATTCTCACCTTTTTTTCGACAACGTTCAACTCATAGTTGATTGAAAAATAGCCACAACACAGATTTACATAGACATATACTTTTTTCGGGTTTTGGAAGTAAGTTAGTAAATGTAATAGCTGCAGGAGGTCCACCAGATCCAGCAAAATGTTTAAAGTGGTCTATGAGAAAAAAAAGTATGGGAACCACAGGTCTAGACTGACATTTAAATGAGTACGCTTCTCTGCGTCCCTCTACTGGGCTCGAGGTCACCTATCAGTGATACAAAATTTTGTTTCATGTATTTAATTATGCAGTAATTAAAATAACTTTTGAATTTGTCGTGTTTTATAGAACTGAATTTTATAAATGAAAAATTGTATTTTCTGTTTCTTATCAAAACATTAGTGAACAGTTTAAAAAATCATCGCGAATGAGTGTCTGTGGCACATGTAGATTAACAATAAACCGGACAATAAAAAAATATGAGTGTGGTAAGTGCAATTTTCTTTTTCATTGGAAGTGTCTGAACATTACGGAAGTAGAAGTAAAATTATTAAAAAATTGGATTTGCCCAAAATGTGACAAGAATCGTAGGTTGAGTAGATCGGACTCGTCTAGCATAACCTCTAAAAATTATGAATGTAGTATTAATGATATTAAACAATTTTTTGGAGTTCATATAGATGGGCTGAAATCTGAAATTGCGAAGCTACATACGTCCCATAAAAAACTTGAAGAACGTATTAATAAATCATTAAACTTCTATATTGATAAAGTGGATGAAAATGCACGCATCATAAACACTCAAAACGACATGATTAAGAAACAGCAAGAAATAATGGACCAGTTTATGTCTGAAAATAAGTTTCTAAAAAATCAGGTCAATGACCTAAAATCTGAATTAGACACTGCTAACCAAGAATCCAGATTAAACTCTATCAAAATACATGGCCTTCCCGTTCAGGATAATGAAGAGGTATTTCCTGTTGTACTAAAACTTTCTACAGCCATTGGTTTTGATATCAAAGAAGATGTTTATTTTTAAATTGAAAAATAAGCAGGTTGATGATCAAACCATTGTAGTAGCTAGGTTCTTGAGATGTACAGACAAAATTATGTTCTTGTCAAAAAAGAAATCAAAGAAAGACTTGAATACAACTCATCTTGATTACATGCCCAGTGCTCCAATTTATATTAATAAATTCCTGACTCAAGTAAGACAAATTTTGTTGGCAAAGGCAAGAAAACTTAATAAAACATAATGAATGGAAATATGTTTGGGTAAGTAGAGGCAAAATATTGCTTCGACAAACAGACAACTCAAAAATAAATGTTGTAACAACCCATGATGATCTAAGCAAACTATTTCCAAAAAACAAAGTTTAAATACAAATTTATATAATTTTTCTCTCTAATATAATAATGCTCATTTAAATAATTTTTCTGCCTGCTATCAAAATGTACGACTGAGAACTAAGGCCAAAGAGTTGTATAACACTGTTGTGGTTAACCAGTTTGATGTGATTGCTTTGACTGAGACCTGGCTGCAGGAAGAAATATTTGATGACGAATTATTCGACTTGAGGCTGACCGGCCTGGGGATAGTAGTGAAAGGGGCGGAGGTGTTTTCCTTACCATAAAATCCACTCTCCGACCTAGGCTTCTCAAAACATACTAATCTTATCAAGGTAACTCAATTATCTGTAGCTTAAACTTAAATGGATCTAATTTTATCTTTTGTATAGTCTACTTTAGACCTAATTGTAATAATTTAGTTTATCTTAATTTTTATTAATTGTTTGCAGAATTATTAACTTCTGGGAAACTCTATGAAAATATAGTTGTTCTTGGGGATTTTAACTTGCCTGAATTTTCTCAGTTTTATAAAAGTATATATAATAATTCTGTGCAGTCTAACTCTCCCAATTGCAAACTACAAGGTATTAGTAATTTTATCATTTTTGTACAATCTCATTGTTCTCTCTAGTATAGCCAACACAGTTGTTACTAAAGAGGTACCTTTAGTACCTGAGGATGAATATCACCCAGCGCTTAGTGTCTGCATTCAATTACCAAGCAATCCATACTCCCATGCCAGAATTGAAAATCAATCTTGTAATTTATCATATTATCAATTTAGTAAAGTTAATATCGAAGTCTTAAAAATAGAATCATTGAGTCAAATTGGAGCTGTTTATATCAATATACAGATGTAAACAGGGATGTGGATTTTTTCTATTTAATTATATATAATGTTTTTGACACCTGCATTCCTGTTAAAAAAATAAAATCAAAGAACAAATATCCAGTATGGTTCAATAAAGAAATAATTAAACTAGTAAAAAAAATAAGTTAGCCAAAAAAAGAAAACATTCTGTTTATTTTGAGACTAGGTTTAAAGAGATAAGAACTCTTTAAAATCTACCATTGATAATGCGTACTCTGATTTTATTAAGGATGTGGAAATGTCAATTGGTACTGATGTTAGCAAATTTTGGTCATGTACTAAACTGTTAAGATCCAAAACCAAAATTTTAGATGAAATGTATTATAACGAGGTAAAATACCAAGGAAAAGACATAGCTGATGCCTTTGCTGAGTACTTTAGCTCAGTACATAGCTGTATCCCAACCAAGTACAATATTGAAAAAATTATGTGCAATCATTCTAATTAAACAAACAATAACTTTTTAATTTTGGTCTTGTGTCAGTTAAAGATGTACTTGAAGGTTTCAATAATTTAAAAGTAAGAAAAGTAGTGGTCCTGATCGAATTCCGACATTTATATTTAAACAACTTAAAGAAGCTTTAGTATCTCAGTTACAGTTTATTATAAATTTGTCTTTATCCAATGGTATTTTTCCTGACGTTTGGAAGGCAGTAAAACTGACTCCTGTTTTGAAATCAGGGTCAGAATCAGAAGTCGTTAATGATAGACCCATTTCTATCTTGAATAGCCCCTACTTAGTAGTGTTCAAAATTCTCTTAGTCCGCTCCAGCATGGTTTCATTCCTAAGAGGAGTACGGAATCTAATCTTCTTGTGTTTTCTAACTACGTTCATTCAGTTTTAGAAGTAGGTGGAGGAGTGGATGTCATTTATACCGACTTTTTTTTTCAAAGGCCTTTGATGTGGTGGATCATGATATTCCCTTGGCTAAACTATACACACTTGGTGTTAGTAAATCTATCTTATCCTTTTTCTGTTTCTGCTTACAAAATCACAGTTCGGGTAAATTTTCTAAATTATTATTCCAAAAGTATTGTCCCACTATCAGGGATTGGACAAGGTAGCAAGATCGGTCCTTTCATCTATGTGATTTTTGCAAATGACCTCCCTGATATATTTAATTCTCCATCTTTATTGTATTCCGATAATCTCAAATTGTATCGGCCTATTGAATCGAATTCGGATATATCGTTGCTACAGACAGACTTGAATGGTTTAAATATTTGGTGTATGAAAACAAACTTCTATTGAATATAAAAAAATGTGTTGTCTTATCAATATCTAGGAAAAAAAGTCATTATGTAGCTGAATATTAACTGAATGGTACTCAACTTGAGTCGGTTGAATCGGTAAAAGATCTAGGCATTATCTTCACTAATAATTTCTCTTTTCCACTCATATCAACATGATTGTTAATAAATCCTACAAACTAATAGGTTTCTTAAAGAGATGCACAAGTGATTTCACCAACATAAAGCCAATTATCATACTGTTTAACTCATTGGTCAGAAGTAGGCTTGAGTATTGCTCTACAGTTTGGCAAGCATTTAATAAAAAATTTGTATCAAACATTGAAAGAGTTCAAAATTACATGCTTAGATATTTGTACTATAAAGTTAATAATAGTCCATGTCCTTTTGATCTACCGACCAATGAACTTAGAGCAATTGTCTCAATTGAATGTGTAACTGAACGACGTGATATAGCAGCTTTAATGATGCTTTACAAAATATTGACTACCCTCACTTGTTTAGTGATATCACTTTCCGCATCCCTAGGACAAACTCTCTTTCTCCTGCGTATTCCACACCAAAAATCCAATACTGACTCTTATAAAAACTCTTTTTTGTTTATACTTTAAATCTATACAATATGTCATTTCATGACATCGATGTTTTCAACAACTCAAAAATTCATTTAAAAACAAAATTGTTTCAAATCTTGTATCTGGGGACCACTTCGGAGCATCAGTGGAAGTTAATATTAATGTTTTTTTATATTTATATTTTATTTAATATTTTTTAGTCTAGTTCCTAATATGTAGTTTCATTTTTGAGGGCCGTTTTAGGTTTTATCTGTGGCCCTAGTTTGTAATCTTTAAATAAATAAATAAATAAATAAATATTAAATCTGCACCTATCTATGTTTAATATTTAATAATTGCTTATTCCAGTTTAAAGACGGGTTAAATACAGGGCTGCAGTAGCTAAAATAAGGTAGAACTAAAGATTCACATAATATAGATTTAATTTCTAATTCTATATGGAAAGATGAGTTTTAAATCGGTATGCACCTTTTTGATGCAGATATTCAACATCAGTTTATTTTCCAAAAATGAGTAAAATTGATGTTTATTGATTTATTTGAAGCAGATGATTTTTGGATGTCAAATGTAGAGTTTGTAAGTCACTGTTAATGTTCACTTTATTTTTTGACCATTGAACACAATACGAAATAAAGATCCAGATGGGCAACACATTATTGACCTCTATTCTACCACCTAAACCTTCAGTATCAATGTAAATTACAAAGAAAATTATCCCCTAGAGTAACTTAAATTAAATTAAATTAAATTCAAGTTTGTGATGGCTTGTGTAAATATAAGAACACACACACACACAATATACCGTATGTCCGCGGATGGGGTTGCCAAGAGGAAAAACTTTTTATTTTACTTTTTATGAGAAAAATGTATTCGTTACAAAATTTTTTGCTTATTCTAAAACGGTTGAATCTATTGTCACTATTTCAAATTTTGTTTCCGTTGTCGAGGAACATCAAAAATAAGCAAATTTAGTCAAAAGTTCCAAAAAGAAATTTTCGCTTTCATGACAATCGTCAAAATGACATGTTAAAAAAAGTTAAAAGTTAACGTTTGGTGTGCAATTTCATACCATGGTGTTATTGGACTTTTTTTTTTTGAAAAATCGGTTTAATCAACATTCGTATTTGGATATGCTACAAAAATTTTTAAATGAAAGATTAGACGATCTTCCGATTAATTATCGCGCAAGAAGCTTAGTTTTCTTTAAATCTAATACAAAGCCAGTTGTTAAAAATTTATTGATTAATTTTTAGGTGCCACATTTTGATAAGTAAATGTCAAGACACTTCAGATTAAATTCTTCGATAACTCGACGGATTACCATAGCACTGAATCAAATAATATTCTTTGTTCTTTCGTCAAAATTGTTATAAAATTTCACACTAAGCGTCAACATGTCACTTTGACGGTTGTCATTATACATGAAATAAATTTGGTATGTAAAATATCTTATAAACAAAGTTGAGGAGTGAAGTGGTGAAGAAATGAGACCCCTAAATCTAGTAGGTATATTATGAACATCAGTCCTAAAATATATTTTGTTGTATAAATAAGCAGGAGTTTTAGTGAGTAAAATTCTTCATAGATAGTCAACCAGACATGATCATATTTTCTAATACCATAAATAAATCTTAAACATGAATTTTGTACTGTTTATAAACGTTTACTTCTAACACTATCAAACGCAGTATGTATTTAGAAATCTTATCTTTATTTCTGAAAGCATTATCCAGCATTAATCCCAAGCTTTAAGCTTTATTAACAATAGGAATATTTACGTTGTTGATATTAATTTTTAGAACTGTTAATAACTCCTGACGTCTCTTATTATTACAATGAGACCGCTGATTTATCAGGGTTAATCTAGGGCGAGTGCTGAATCGATGCTTCAAAAATGCGTTTAAGGCCACAATTTATTTGCTTTATAGCTTTTTTCCAGTTGTTAGTATTGAAAGATAAATATAATTATGCTTTGCAGTATTTAATATGTTTGATAAAAACAGAAGTATAACAGAGGATCTAGAATTGATCCCTGCGGAACCCCCCGCGACAAATGTAAAGAATTTGATAAAACATTGAGTTCTATTGCATAAATAGCTATTAAGAAATAATAACGCATCAGACCCTATTCCAAGATATCTCAAAATGGACATTAATGTCTAACAGTACAAGAACTGTAACATTACCTAGGTTAGTTGCAGTTAGAATATTATCAGTTACTTTTCCAGTAACGCAGTTGTGCAGCTGAAACCTTGCCTAAAGCCAGACTGAATAAGATTATTATTGCTAATATATCTGTTTAGCTGATTGTACATAATTTTTTCTAGGATTTTAGTTAGAGCTGGAATTATGCTTATAGTTTTTTATTTCTTTAGGCTGATTAGTTTTTGTGTGGTCAGGATGAGACAATTAGAGAATTTTACAGGTGTATGTTTATCAAATAGAAGCAATAAGTTATTAATTAGGTATTGAACTTTTCATCAATATCACGTATATAATAATTTTTTTCTTCAAGCGACAACAAAACGGCATATTATTAAACTTCTGGTAGACGCTAAAAACGTTTTTTTCTGTCCAAACATTAAAAGCAACAGTTCTTTTGTTTTCACAACTATTTAGAGGTTGGTACTTTGGTTATGTCATATTATGAATGTAGCAGTAAAGTACCAACTTGATTGGTCGAGAATAAAACGTCCCTATAACAATTTGAAATAGTTATTTATGTAACAAGGACAAAAAAGTGCACTTTTATGTACGAGACTGAATTTGCTGGCCGAGGCGTTAGCCGAGGCAAGCAAACAAGCGAGGTTATTAAAAGCACTTTTTCCGAGGTACATATTAATTTTTTCCGTTGACCTTAAATTAATTAATTTTCTATTGATTACCGTTTACTGAAAACAAAATGTTTAGTAATTTTAAACAAAAATTTTACGTTTGTTCTGATTTTACTGTACCTAATGTTCACTTCACTGTTCAGTATTGTAACATTTGTGTCAAAATTTATTAAAGGAAATAAAAGCTTTCCGCGTTTGAATATTGTACCGATAAAGCATTTGTTTACAACAATCACATAATTTTTATAAGAGCACTTGATTATGATAGGTAATAGGTAAAACATGTACTTTTTTATAATTTATTAAAATAATAAAAATTACATTTAGGTAGTGTTATTTTGAAGTATATTTAAAAATGTAGTTATAGTTGGAAGCCTACCCTCAAAATTAATGCATTTCTTTAATTGTTTATGATCAAAGATGTAATGAAGTTTCTCCTATTAAACACATTAAAGTCGATTCTTACTAATTGGACATATAATAGTTATAAGACTGAGTTTGTACCGTGGTCAGACTTATAATCATTTTATATTCAATAAAGATATTGCCTGACCGTAAGAAAGTATGCAAACGTAGTTTTTGATTCACTCCGAAAATGTTTCAAAAAATGTAATAATCTTCTTTCAGCTTATTGAAAACTGTGAAATCACCTTGTTTTTGTGTACGAATAAATCTTGAACCCAGTAATGTTGATGGCTTATATGATTCTATTTTTGTTTTTTCCTGCGACAGAATCAATATTCAAATGATTTTTCACAAGTAATTACTGTTCTTGTGTTTTCCATTAGCATTATTACTTATTTACATCAATCAAATACAGTAATAGAAAGGTACCCATAATTAACTCACTTCTACTGTAAGCAAGATCTTTAGTCCTGGGACTAATGCATTTTACAATTATAGGTTTGGGAACACTGTGCCTTTAGTAGGACGACGATGCGAATAATCAATAACGTCAATGTTGTTTTCAATATCTAACATTTGTGTGACAATCAAATCGGTATTTTCGCCTGCAATTTTGGGAATACCAAAAATTGGAATATTGTTCATACATGAATATGATCTATAGCATCACTAGCTTCCATTACCGCTACACCCAATCGAACTTCCAAATCTTTAACTTTATTGTCATATCCCTTAATCAATTCATTTACTTGCTTTTCAATAACATCATAAACGACCTTAGTTAATTGTTGAAACAGTAATTCAGAGCTCAAAAGCTTATCAACAATTTTGCGAGTTATCTTTTTTTTTCCTGTTCAGTTGAACTACGGGTTGACACTTTATTATCAGCACTCATTGTTATTTACTCAATATAAAAGAACAATTGATATATAAGAACGAACCGGTATTAGTTAGAAAATAGTAGTAAGCACCACTATCAAATACGTCTATTCGCTGCGAGTGTACATAACAGAATGAACATGACGTCACAAACTCTGCGAAAACAACTTTTACAGGTTATATCTAGCTAGATGATAACTTATTCACTTAAGGACAGAAACAATTTTTAGAGATTTCTGATAAACCGCCTTAAAAAAATCAGCAAACATCAAAAATATGTATGTGTGATCATATACCTTTCAAATGCAACTTTATTTAACATAATTTGAAAAATAAACGTTAGTTCATCAAAAATTATCGCTTATGATTCTCAAAATAAGTCACCTTCTCCCACTTTTCTAGTAGATGCTATTCCTGGTCCGTTCCTGGTGACAATGCTTGAATTTTGTTGACTTTGTCGATGCTTTTGCCCTGATAGTTAAGCAATTTATGTTACATTTAAGTATTTTGTTGACGAAATCGTTTGTATCTAGGAATATCAAACTTCTCTAAGTTTGTTACTGTTTGATTTCGTGCAATAATTGGACGATCCTTTTTCACTCTTTTCGATTTGTGCCTTTGACGTAGAAAGTTGTGCACTCCGGTTCAAAATTAATGGTAAACTCTAATGAAGTATCATTATTACTTAATAAGTGACGAAAATAAGCCCCATGTCAAGTTCTTAATATTATCAGAGAATTTATTAACCTATTTTACGTCGTAAGTAGCATTTCTTGATTTACAACCATTGTAAACTTCGCATTTGATTGCCATCTAACCACGTTTTCACGTTTTAGAATTTTTACCAGGTAATGTTTGATTGAAATGAATAATTACGAGGCAATGTGTCTGATTTTGGTTGCTTAATTAAGTGATAACAAGATAACATTAACATTACTTCAGGAGACTGTTGCTATTCATCTACTTGTTGCTATCCGGCTATTTGTCTAGTTAAGATGTCCATCGAAGGTAAACTAATTGAACTTTGGACTTAAGTATATACTTATACAGCCGAGGATATCTTTGTTCCTGTTTCGCTTTTCTGCGTATCTATGTTACTACTCATCTGTTATGGAATCACAAACCGACAACTCTTCATCGTAATAACCGACAAATCAGATAAGTTAAAATTGTGCATATTTTAAGTCATTCACACTATACAGGTTTATACAGATTTTCTGGGGCACCGTACATAACACTTACATCACAATACAATATTTAAAATGTACTATACGAATAAATAAAATAAATTTTATTAAAGACGCTAATCTATATTCTGACGTGAATTTACCTACATAATTTTTGCGCTTTATATTTGATGGATGTGATTTGAAAGATAGTTCGAAAATTTGTATCATATGCTTGCGCCTTTAGTTTACTGTTAGATTTATTGTATGTTTTTTTTAATTACCGTAAGTAACGCTACTCTTATTGATGTGAGCCTCTTTCAGATTCAATTATCTGTTTTTGCCCGTTGGTTACTTATTATTACACCCATCCAGTGGTTTATCGTACAGAAAGGGTATTACTTAATTTAACGTGTCTATTTAATTGTCTCTAAAATAACTAGTACCGTGTAGTTTTCTATACGCATTTGTTGTGTATTTTTGTCTATAACTTGTCAAGTGGTCTTACAAAAATTAACCCGTTCTCTCTTCCGTAAAATAATAGTATACTTTTCTAGACAATTCTATAATGCATTTTATTTTGTTAACTTATGATAAGCAGATTAACAAATAAAATACCACAGAACTTTGAATAAAATTAACACTCTGAAACTCGACATATGGCGTGATCAATTTCATTTTTGATATAACATTTCGGAATATGTATATAAGTCACATTTTAGTGCGAGTGAAATTCGTTACAAGATTTTCGAGTCATTGTTCTATATATTTTACTTTGATTGTAGGTAGACTAACGTATATAAATCTTGTTTATTGTTTTTTGTTTTAACTTATTAGCACTTTAAAAAAGACAAGCGACGTTAAAATATATATCTGCATAATAGATTGCTGCCTACTTTATACATTTTACAGCAGTGTTGATTTTTTAAATCGCGTGAGTAAATAATATGACGTGTAATGGTGTCATGTGCTGTAGAGATTTTACTATTAGCGTGAGCAGCAAAAACAAAATAAACAGTGAATCATATTGTTACCTGTAATTTATTAACAGTAACGTGCAGATATCTTGTGTTTCTTAAAAAAATCATGCAGTACTCTTTCTTGCCTGTCTAATGCAAATCTAAATTTCAGATAAATACATAATTTGCATATACAGATTTTCTTTTTGTGTGTCTCCAACATATCTTCCCGTTAGTTGATAAGCTTATTTTATAAAAAAGACTTAGAACATCTTTTATTTATGCATATAATATATAATAATCTCAGCAAGATCAAACGGTCGAAGTTCTACAACATCTGGTCTTGAAAGCAGATAAAGCTTTAGTCACCATTCACCCTGAAAGTCAAGTCTATTCAAGCGAATTAGAGATAAACAGCAAAGCTTTGCTGATTAGTTTATACCTAGTTCAATCTAGATTTGTGAAGCATAAATTATTAATTAAAAATAAACTTTATGATTTAACGTGACACGTGTAACTGAAACAATTAAAATTAGTACGTTTATTTATAAAATAAATTCAGAATTAGTACTACAAGACAATCTACTTATTTATAAGGTTTTTCATTTTCTTTTAACGTGTAGACTGCACAGCTTAATTTTATATTTAAATGCAAAGAAATTTTTTTCGTATAAAGCACATGTACTTATTCCAGTTCCAATTTAGAAAAGATGTTATCTTAACGTAAAATGCTGAATATATAAGGTTTTTTTTAATAATATTTAAGTTTATCAAATATCAAAGTTTTGTTGAAACTCAATAATTCTGGATTTCAAAATTAATAAAGTAAACGTTATATTCGTTAAAACTATATACGAGGATGTATTGATATCTAGTTAGCCTACACCAGTTCCTTTCATAAACAAAATATTGCGTTACCATAGCAACGAACAATAACTTATTAGAAGTGTCAGTGTAAAGTTTGACGTCAAAAAAGTAAACCAGAGTCACGCAATAAATTAAATAAAAAAAGATGTACACCGAAATTGGGAAAATCGAAAAATTGGAGTATCGAGCCATCATCAAGTACCTGTATTTAAAAGGGTTAAGAGGTAAGCAGATTTACGAAGATATGCTTAATACCCTTGGTGATCAATGTTCTTCGTATGCGCCCGTCAAAAATTGGAATGCAAGCTTCAAAAGAGGTAAATTTTCCATTGAAGATGATGACCGATCGGGAAGGCCAGTTTCTGGGTCAGTCCCCGAAAATATCGATGTAGTTCTTGACATTATTTTATCAGACCGTCGAATTGGGCTAAAACGGATATCTTAAGCACTGAATATTTTATACGAACGCGTTCATCATATGGTTCACGTCAATTTGGACATGAAAAAAATTGCTACAAAATGGATCCCCAAATGTTTGAATGTTGACCAAAAGCGTGCAAGGGTAGAAGCATCGCGTTCAGTTTTTTGGGATTGCCATAGAGTAATCATGATTGATTTTTTGGATAAGGGTAGAACAATAGCTGGAAATTACTATTCTACATTACTCACCACTCTACGGAAAAATATTAAACAGAAAAGACGCGGAAAGCTATCCAAAGGTGTTTTGTTTTTGCAGGACAACGCCCCTGCACACAAATCTCATGTTACCATGCAAAAAAATCGTGATTTAGGGTTTGAATTACTAGAATACCCCCCCTTATTCACCCGATTTGGCTCCGTCCGACTATCACCTCTTTCCTCAACTGAAAAAAAGTTTAAAAGGTCGTACATTTTCTTCCAACAAGGAGGTAATAGAAGCTGTGGAGGTCTGGTTTGCAGAGCAAGAAGAAACATTTTTTTTTTAAAGTTCTAGAGACGTTGCAGGTTCTCTGTAGTAAATGTGTCCAATTAAAAGGAGAATATGTTGAGTAATAAAATATTTTGACATTGAAATTTTGTTTGGTTCTATAGTAGGCTAAGAATTTTTCAATATATCCTCGTATACTCCAGCACTTCAGCTTACGTAGTATTAACTCACATTTTGAGGAGTCCACAATAGAATACAGACATAAAGTGTTTTTCAAATATATTTTTTAATATTGTTTGTTATTTCTTTATTTACAATGAACGTACAAAAGCTGACGACACAATTGCCATTGCACATTGCAATGAGAATTGTTTGGGTCTGAACGTTTGGGTCTGGATAAAAACGTCAGCTTTTTTGGCTTTGGTAACTAAACCATACCTTAGAAACCTGTGTGCAAAAAAGCTGACGTACAATTTGAAAAAATATATTGCATCTAATATTTTATGGGCCCAAATCTAACGGTAAACTTGTTTGAGCCTAATATCGCGAATCTGCACGTTAAACCATTCTACACCTAAGATATAAAAAGTTCACATTCAAGTTTCCCGACACATTATGTCACGGGCCCACGGACTATTTTCTTTTGTCATCAATCTCTAATAATCTCACCTTCTTTTAACTGAGCTAATATTTAAGGAATCAGCTAACTCAGCAAAGTCAAATTTTTCCCTCCCATCCCCTTTCGATCTTGTTAAGTATACTGAGACATTGGTATCAGTTGATGATCTAAGCCAAACTGCTCACACGTACGTATTATTCAACAAGCTCATTTGAAATAAGCAGGGATGCTCTCCTCACTTCATCTTACCTCAGATAACTGATAAAAGGAATCCACCATCACAAATCGTAAGGCCAAAATATTGGAAATTTTGTTGTATGTAACATAACTTGAATAGAATACTGTGGTTAATAACAACTGATAAACATGTAGGTATATCTTTTCTTATTGGAATACATGTATACAGTTTAAATAAATATGTTGTGGTAGAAAAGATATACAGTATTTGTAGGTAATATGAAATTTTTTTGTACATTTATACATTTTTAATATTGTTGGTTATAATCAAATTATGCTGCTATTTAAAACATAATAGGACGCATATAAGTTCCATTTGTCAATCTTAATCGGTGACTTAACAAACCTAAATCCGACATCCAAATTGAAATCTGCACAAATATGCAGAAGATATCTTTGGCTAGAACTAGTTTTTTGTCAGACATACTGGTCCGACTACAAACAATCCTTAATCAGCTCGAGAATTGTCAATGTAGTAACGTGTCTACTCCAGTTAAGTGTCGACTTTCAAATGACTTGGATTGTATTTGTTAGTGGCTTGGTTCAATGAAGCTGTTTGATTAAAATTCTATTTTTCTTAATTTCTGTTTGATATTGGGCTATAGATGAGTCCTAAGCCCTGAATGTCGATTTAACCTTACATATTTTAATTTGCTAATTAAAAGTAAAATTCATAGTAAATACAATTTGTTAGCTTAATATTAGGTAAAGTCCCATCATTTAATTTGATTTGTAGCTACCAACTGGAAGAAGAACTACCTTGAATTTGTTAAAACATTAAAAAACATTTATTAAGGAAACGAACTTCCTGTTGGGGCGAGGGAGAGCTGGTTGACTAACTAATTGATTATTAATCATATTATAGCACCTAGTAAATTTTTAAAAATATGGTCTGTAACTGCATTGCTTTTCCAGTTTCCTTGCCGGTTTAATTAGCTCCCTTTCCTACTACAACAAATTTTACAACAAAACTATAATAAGCCATCATAGTTTTGTAATTTATTTAAACTCTGAAGCAATGACAGTCTTCAAAACAAAACAAAAATTAAATGTATCTGAAAACAAGTTAAACATAGAAAATTTAAAAAAAGATAATAATGATAATATTCTAAATTATATAAAATATAGTAGTATTCAGCAGTGATATTCGATAAATGACTGAGTTGCTAAAAAGAGAGAAGTAGCAGTGTGAAGGGGTATGATGATGGGGATCGATGAACGGTACTAACTTTAACAATGAAGGAAGTCTGTTAAACACCGTTGAAGTCAATGCTTAGTACGATGGAACCCATTATGATAGGATTCATGATTTCTAGTGGGATAGACTGATATAGTTGTAGTTTTTTTAAGAGCGAGGAGGAGTCAATTTTGTTTGTTAACAGTTTAAATGTTTAAAATTGTGAATATACCTTCTAAATGATAAGGAATTCACATTTAAGGAGCTAATGACGACTTGTAGTCGCAGCGGTTGATTTCAGTGATAAAATTTAGACAAGAAATGAATTTTTTTGCACTGACTTAATTGGAGAAATTTTGATGTCTGAATACGGTATCCACACATAAAAACAATATTCTAGTTTAGAGCGGACCACAGCAGCGTGCGATAAAGTCAAGCAACTTGAATTAACAGGATATAACGTAATTTATATGGGGATGGAAAGAGGGCCGGTTATCTAATAAATACCAAGATCCTTGACAAATTCGGGACTTTGAAGAGTTTCATCTCTAATATTAAACTTGTAAATTGTAAGAGATTCTTTTTTGCTAAACCTGACAATTACACATGTAGAAAGATTGAATTCCATCCTATTTTTGTAGCACTAATCACTTAACATATTCAGGCCATGTTGCAGTTTTAACGATTCAGTAAGTGATCTAATTTCCTTATAGATTTTCAAATTATCTGCAAACAATAAGATTTTAGAGCTATCTTATACCCAATGTCATTAATAAATATAACGAACAAAAAAGGGTCAAGGTGAGATCCTTGAGAAACACTTGAAGAAAAATAAACTTCAACAGAGAAACTAGATTCACCAATTCTTACCACTTGTTTGCAAAATTGAAGATATGAACAGGAATGTAATGTCAAAAGAGTTTTTCTAAAAGTAGGAAATGATTTACTCGACCAAACATTTTTTGAATATTTGTATAAATTGCATCTACTTGTAAACCCGTTTCACTGGATTGTGCCAATGAATCGATTGTAACGGTTGCAGTTCTCAAATAAGTAATAGATAAAATTGAAGTGACAGCTCTAGCGATGTAACCTAGAAGAGTAAGAAACACAAGAATATTGGGCACAAAGTAGCGTACTAAATGCTTGAAGGATCCCAAATTTATAAACGTTAGTACAGCAGTGTCCGGCTAAGTCGGTGAGATGGGCAAGGTCCTTAGGAGAACTGTTGAGTAACGTGGCGCCACCTGCTCAGTTAGAGAGAGAAATAAAACCGATCAGCAGAAATTCAACTAGTTTTATTTAAAATCTAACACGCTACAACAAATGCAAATTTAAGAGAGAGACAAAGACACATAAATATAACACTTACAATTTAAAAATGTTAGGAGTATTTAGTAGGAACGATAATGTCTGTCGCATAGAACTTGCGTGCATTAGTAATAACCAATTACTCGTAGTACGCAATCAAATCTGAATTAGTTCAGTTAAGTTTCTCGTTTATTAACCTCAACTGCTAATACACTTTTAAATATAAAATGTAGCTTCTGCCAATCTAAAAGGCCTTTTGATTCAGCGTACCCCTTGAGACTCTCAAAGAGTTTGTGCCAACAATAGGAGGCTACCCCGAATCATAAATTGTCTTAAATACTAAAGGTATAACCGTTTGATGTCGCGTGTACTTAAGTTTCGAACGCATGCAAAAAATGAATTGGTTCCTTAAAAGATAACTTATCTTTTAGTTTATGGTTGTGCGTAATTCTGAGAAGGACGGTCCTTCCTAACGACACGGCTACTCGAAGATCAGGATGATTTCGCTGGGAAAGAATAGAAGACCCAATTCTAGGAGCCGAAAGTTGTCGTTGTGAAGAGCGGGCGCACCGCCTGCAAATACCCTAAACCGTTAAAGGAGATTCGGCCAGGTGTCCCCGATGTCGGCGACAACACAAACGCAGGCACGTTTTGTGTCACAAACGGAAATGTAATTGCTCGTTCCAGCGTCCCTAGAAATTATCCAGACATTCAATTGTGAGAAGGATTTAAGGTCCAGACACGTGCTAAATCATGTGTCATAATTAGCAATTAATAAAACCGTTAAATCCACCAAAATAATAGCTAAAAAACCCACTTACGGCGTAAATTGGTCGGTATATATTTCCACACTTAATTATTGTGAAATTATCAAAGCCACATAGCAGTTTTATGTTTAATTTTTAACTTTGTACAGTACGGCCATTCGCCCAAGAGACAAGGAACGTTTTTCAAGATGTCGGCTTGCCGCTTTAAGTAGAAATCCCTAAATTTCGATTCACCAATCGGAAAATTCGGTTCAAAGTGCCGTAAATTTGATTCTTGTTGCTACGCGCAACTTGAAAATTTTGAACCGTAACACGATATATTGGCATAGGTTAGTTTCGCTTCTGAAACCTGAAAGAAAACCGGGTTACTCACCATACAAATAGGTAACTAATTACAAGACTGAGGGAGCCAATTTTCAAAATTGGTAAAATAAATGCTTTCTTTTATTTTTGAGAAAAGACAGCTAAGCGTAGAGGTTTATAAAATATTAAAAAAAGAAGTGCTACAGAAGAAGGACACTGCTTGAGAAAACTCTTGTAATGGCTTGGTCATAGACCGGAAGCGGGAATGATAATGTTGTTGAATAAGTAGAGCTAAATAATTTAGCAAACAGTTGAGCAGATTAAAGGATATTATTAGATGTTTTATCTCTAAGAACATTTCTTTTAACCAACATATCTCCTCTCTCTTATCTCCTCTTAATATCTCTTAAGCATCACCTCCGGTTTTTTGAACTCCGCATTCTTCCTCAAATTTTTGTTATTCTCCATCCCTTCCTACTCATTTTCTACTTCTTATATTCATCTATTCATAAATAATTGCTTCCACTTTTCAATGTTTCTATTATCCTCTTTTAGTATTATTTTCTCCACCGTATCCTTCTCTTCTTGTGATATCTCTAAATATAGTCTCATTTCCTTTTCTCTACATACTAGTCTTAATTGTGAATCTAACACTTTCCAATACTTGTGTAGAATTTAATTTTCTTTTCTCTTTTCCATCATATCCTCTTCATCGCATTTGCTCATATTGTGTTGCACCTTTACTAAGGCTTTACATGAGATCTTAGATCACAATACGTTATTAAAATATTTGTGAATGCATAAATAAACAAACGAAGAGATGATGTAGAAATAATAACTGAGGCTTTTAGGGCCTATTGATTATTGAAACAGAAACATCTTCCGGGATTAGACCAGGTTGAAGTGGTAACAGTAGTTGCCGACTTTCGCCTACTATTGCTCTGATACAATCCGATAGTGAGCGCTGGCAACTACGTTTACCATTTCAAGATGGTCAAAGACGTTTTCGCTTCATGTTTGTTAATATTTATGTATTCATTAACAAAAGTTCCTATGCATAAACATGAAAAAAAATTTAAAAACATTATCAAAAATAATATTTACCATTGGACAATTCGAATGATAAAGATCATAAGGGCCCAAGTGTAATTTATTCCAAACAGTTGGTTAAATAAGTTTCATGTATTATATATAAAGTGTAAATTACGATTTTCATCTACTGAAAAGAGACTTTTCCTAGTAAAATAAAAAATTTCTGTTTCTCAAACCAGTACGGCGGAATATGCCTTAAATGTATTTTGAGGTCACCTCTAAGTTGAGAAGTGATTGACAGCTTACACTGTCAATTAGGTAAAACGAATAGATGTGTGTACATACATACAGTGTGTCCGTAAAGTCCCGGAACATGCGATTATTTAGAAAACGGTATTTTTTTTTAAAACGCTGAAACACGTCAACTCTTTTATTTTTCTAGCAATTTTATAGCCTACTTAGTTGTTCCAACATTTGCCGCATGGCGGAGCGACAATCAATTTTAAATTACAACCCCTGTTTTTTATTACTTTTTGGAGAGCTACCATTGTCCTGAGTACATTGATGTGCCACATGTAGGGGGTTACATCAGAAATTTTTTTGAGAAAAACAGGTTTTTGTTCGCCGAATGAGATTTTGGTATTTTGCCAAACCTTAACAAAATCGACTTGTTGCACTTACTGTCACTTGTCACTTTGAAGTTTACTGGTTAATTTTTAATGTCAATCATATTTCAAAAAATATCACTTGAATAGTTAAACTTGTTGGCAAATAATTTTGAAATGGCTAATCGTCTTAGCGGCACCGATAGGATACAAATCCTTATGATGGTCAGTTACGGTGATCGGAGAAGAACTCTTGATTAGGTTCGCACGCTGTTTAATCAAACGCATCCCGATAGGCAGATATCAAAATCAACGGTAAGCAAATTGCTGCAAAAATTCGAGATTTATGGAGAAGTAAAAGACTTGCCAAGATCAGGTCGACCATCTTTGTCCGAGGATGATCAATTGAACGTTTTGTTGGCAATTCAGGATAAACACCAATTGACATGTTGCCAAATGGGAAGGGATCTGGGTATATCTAAAACGTCAGTGCATACAGTTCTTCGTAAAACAAATTTCACCCTTACAAGGTAAAATTAGTTCAAGAGTTGTCAGACGACGACT
Organism: Abscondita cerata; assembly: GCA_030710515.1. Classification (NCBI taxonomy): domain Eukaryota; kingdom Metazoa; phylum Arthropoda; class Insecta; order Coleoptera; family Lampyridae; genus Abscondita; species Abscondita cerata. The sequence goes on along the minus strand of JALBCR010003802.1, from coordinate 60,347 downwards.
TCGATCGGCGAAGTGAATTTTGTGAAACGATGCAAAAACTTTGTAATAATCCACAGCCGAATTTTGCTCACAACATTGTTTTTTCTGACGAGAACCGTTTTTTATTGAGGGGAACCTAAATGGACAAGTACTGCAAAATGAGGTGGTCCCTGCTCTTATTCAACGCTTTCCAGGGCCACAGCCAGGTAAAATTGATCTTCAGATTTGGTTTCAGCAAGACGGGGCACCATCACACTATGCATTGCCAGTAAGGGATTATTTATATCAGGTGTTCCCCAATCACTGGATAGGTCGAAGGGTCAAATCGAGTGGCCAGCGCGATCGACCGATTTGACCCCTTTAGACTTCTTTTTATGGGGACATCTTAAAAACCGGGTCTATGTAAACACACCTCAAAATTTGGACGATCTAAGATACCGCATTTAAGCTGAAATCCAGATGATCACTCCAGCGGTACTAGCAAACGTACAACGCTCATTTGTGGATAGCAAACAGTTAACGGTGGCCACTTTAAGCAACTACTCTAATTGGCTTCTCAAAAAACAGTAAGTGCAAGTTCCAGTGTAAGTACAAGTGTAAGTGGAAGTCGATTTGTTTAAATTCAGCAAAATACCAAAAACCTGTTTTTCTCAAAAAAATTTCTTATGTAACCCCCACATGTGGCACATCATTGTACTGAGGACAATGGTAGCTCTCCAAAAATGTAATAAAAAACAAGGGTTGTAATTTAAAAAAACCTGACTTTGATTGTGGCTCCGCCATGCGGCAAATTTTGGAACAACTAAGTAGGCTAGAAAAATAAAAAAGTTGACGTGTTTCAGTGTTTTTGAAAAAAAAATATCGTTTTCGAAATAATCGCATGTTCCAGGACTTTATGGACACACTTTATATTGAAAAGGTAACTAGATGTAAATCATTAATTAACCCCTCGTTCAATTGGCTTCACATTATTTATTTATTGTTTTTAAGTTAATTAGATAAGAATTAGTTGACAACAAATTTTCAAAAAATTATGGTCATGTTTTTGAAATTTAACAAATTTTTAGTATCTCTATTATGTCTATACAGGGTGAATCACACGACCCGTATCAAGCATTTTTTTCAAGAACGGTTAGTCGTAGAAAGTTGCATCAAATTATAACAATTAAGACTGACTTTTAATGGATTTAGTAACTTCAATCGAATATTACTCGAAAAGGGTGGCAGTAATCAAAAAACTTTTCCTACAAAAGTGGCTTATTTTTTAAGATCTTTTCAACGATACCACATTTGACATAAGGTGCCATTCAAAATTCTGAAGTTCTGACCCATCTACTCGGGATCCTGACTTTTCCGGTAATTAATAACTAATCACCATTTGATTCTTTACTACGGCTTTTGTGATAAATTTGTTTGACGCACTCTCTACGATTAACCGTTTTTAAAAAAAATGTCTGATACCGGTGGTTTTGATTTTATGTCAAAAACATAGGAAATTTAAATAATTAAATTGTGTAGGTATTTAAAATATTGAGTTTCAACTGTTATAAACGACGAGCACGAATTAAATATTGATTATACAAAGCTAAACCAACAAATAGCGTTTACGTTCATTATTTAATAGGACATCAATGCGCATTAAATTAGATTCAATGTCCTTTTATATCTGCGTTTTATTAATCATTGACAGTAACTTATTAATCGTTTTTTTTTTGCAACTTTTCAGACTACTTTTTAAACACACATAATAAATACGAGTAAAAGAATTTGAACTGTATTATGTATTGTTGTATAGTTGATGCTATTGTTTAGATTGTGAATAATGTAAATTTATTAATACAAAATATAAATTTTGTAGGCGTACCATTATAAATCCTCCAGTCTGTGGGGGTATTTTCGTTGCTTTCTTATTTATTGGTTATGCCGTATATTAATTTTTTTGTCAACAAAATTCGGATTTAATGAAAATATTAGTATAGGTCCCAACTCTACCTGAAAACTTAGCTTGTGAAATAATCGTAACATTGCCAGGGTCAAATTAAGGTCAATGGGAGGTACAATTTTATATAATTATACAGTGTCGTAGCAATAAAGACTTTAAGAGAAGACAATGGGTTCCCTACTTCTTTTTGCCTGGGTGGGAAGATTGTTTATGAGAAAATCGAAGGAGTAACAAAATTAATGTATATAGTTGTGGCAGCGCGTGCCGAAATTTACACATTGCTTGAACGCCATTAACTAATTTGAATTTTTTAAACCGTATTTTAAATTTTAATTATGAAGTTTTTGATGAACCATGAGTTTAATTATACATTACCTTAACTTTGACTTATACTTAATTTACTTGTTTCCATTTTTGCATTTATTTATAAATGTAATAATTGGAAATGTGCAGTAGGTAAATATCGCATCAGGATCTGTGAATTTCTTAAAAGTTTTTTAAATAAAAGTATATGTGTTTTAGTAATATGTGAATATGTTGCAAGAAACCGTCATTACGTGAGAAATTAGTTTTTAATGATGATTAGTCGTTCAACATGTTGTTCTCACAAACATTTGTTAAAAACTTTTTGTAATAGTATTAAATCTTTTTGATTTCCATTTTTAAAGGCTTTTAAATCATTCGTTTATATTAAATTGTTGTGCCACCAAAACTGGAGCAAATGATTATTAAATGTGTGAAATTATTTATAATGAAATCTTGACAAAGTCAGAACAATTCTATTTTATTAAACTAAATTATTAAAAAACAAAAAAAAATAAAAATCAAGACATAAATTAGATTCTCACAGTACCTCTTGCTACTATTTCAACTTGCAACAAATCTTCGGGAAAAATGTACATGTCAATCAGCTCTAGTCATAGTAGCAGGTAAATCTATGTGCGAAGCTGACTCATTGTCATTGGTAAATAGACGAAGATTGTTGAAACCAACTTCAGATGAAGGCACCATCTTTTCTGTTTCATCAGACGTGAAGTTAGCGGGTTCAAGTCACACATTTCGACCATTTTTCTAAATAATAAAATTTTTGTCGTTACTGGTCCAAACGTTAAAGGCATCCTGTTGCAACTCTTTCGTAACACCATCAAATAAATACTTGATCAGCAGTGTGGAGATCTTAGAAAATTAACGCTTATTATGTACCACGATGGGAACCTTTGACATGTTGTATATTTTCAAGAAAATGACAAAACCCTTTAATGAAACTCTTGCATCTACTATTATTAAACACTACTTAAATAAAGGTGCAAATGTACCAATAGGTTCAGATACATATCTTGATATCTTTAATGGTTGACACTAAAGACAACTACTACTCATTTCCGACAGTCTCTTCTGATTGAAGGCCATACATAACATTGAGTTCAACGTTGAAAGAGATTTGTCGAAAACTTTAATAACGAAAGGAAACTCAATTCGTGCCAATACGTCATAGAAGATTGAAGTTTTAGTGACAGGGATATTTACGAGCTTAAGTTGGAAAATATAATTATCAATTTCTGTCTATTTCTTAAGTTCTTTGTCATTTTTCTGTACACTTACTGGAACTTCAAAATCAAGACCAGCATCTAAAGATTCAATACGTGACAATGCGTCGGCGACAATGTTACTTTCACGTGTAACATGGCGAATGTCTGTTGGAAATTGGCTGTATCCATGTGTCAAAATTGACTAGGTGAACACCTTTTGAAACCCAAAAGTAAGAGGCATGCAGTAAGCAATAATCCAAGAAAAGAAATCTAATGGTTTCTAATTTTTGTGAATCCATTGTTGAATCTGATGCGTCACTGAAGATGGCACTCCGAGCAATGGGTTTAGGGTGTGCCTTTCACATTGTCCCGTAGTAGATGAACCTAAACCTCGGCAATTTTGGAAAGAAGAAAATTCCCTTCCCCAAAAATTAACGTAATTTACTAACCGTCTCTGGACGTGGATAAGCTTAGATAACTTTTATCTTTTTGGGTAGTTAACGACATTACCTGAGGCAGACACTAAATGTCCAACGATTTCACTTTATAAGCACGTTTGCCAGAATTAATCACCACTTCATACTGAAAGATTAGCTAATGTTCTTCTAATAATGATGATGAAACGAGTCTGTCGATATACGCACAACAAAAATCGAGGTTAACAAGAAAGTCATCAATGAAGCGTTGGTAGGTTTCAAAAACCAAAAGTTAAAAAAGTTAATTCGAAGAAGACCAAATGTCTTGTAATAGCTGTCCAGAATCTGGTTAACATCACGTACGAGATCAAGGATTAAGAAGATTGTTTTTCCATATAAGAATTAAGCAAAGTATGGGATAAGTTATCTGTCAGGCAATTGAGTCTCCGGTAATCTCTACATAGCCTCTGTATTTTGAAACGCACAGCAGTGCACATGTTTGGTAAATATTAAATAAATCTTTCTGTTTAAATTAAACTATTCACTAAATGCAAATTGCAAAAGTGAAGCGTGGACATTTTTTCTACGCATTAACAATCTCCATTCGTCAATTTTCTTGAGTACCATGTGCAACGTCAATGACCTGTGTCCACAAGAAACTGAATGTCTGATGTTACACAAATAATCGGCTTGATGTTGAATATGAGGTGTTGCCGTCGGCCGACATCAACGACTACCTATATTGTAACCGCCACTGCAACTACAGACGTGCATGGTTTTTTACTTCTATCTATTTCTTACCAAATTTCCAGTAATACCAGCAAATGTTTGATTTTCGGAATTCATTTCTTGACATTGAATTTTAACAATACCCTTCTGAAAGCGAGAGTTTTTCAATCAATCATATTGTTTACGTTCCAGCAGACGACGTATGTTTTGCTCCTGTGACGCCTACATTCTCTTGATTAGTTTTGATTTTAATAGTTCCTATGATCTATCGGCTTTTGGTTTTAGAAGTAATTGTGAACTTTAATTGCGTATTTCAAATGTTTTGCACCAAGATTGTTACTAAACTTTGTGGCATTTTTTTTACACCAGCAGCCTTGAAGGTACTGCAATGAAATAAGTGTGGGATATAAATGAGGTGGATTAATTTGTTTTAATTATAATGGATTTTAAATTTGTTTTAATTATATCTTTTCACTTTAACTTTTTATTAATTATGATGTTAAATAGATGTTTACGTTGGGTCGCAATGTAACTACTGAATCTGTACTTGTAGAAACTCGCCCCTATCCAATTTACCTGGCTAGCGTTTTTATCTCGTATTTATTTGACGCGTACAGCCTCCTTTCTACCACAAATCGGGTGTAAATAAAACAGCTGATTGAACATAAAATTTTATATTTATTTATTTTGTTCTCGACCGCCACTATTCACAATAAAGATATTTAATTTAACATTAGATAAAATTTCGCGGTTTATTTCAACTAACTGTACGCCCCCACCTCTAACTGTGCGGTAATGTAGTACGCAAAAACTCAGTTATCACGCGTAACCACTGATGCAAACTACGGCGCAGTGAACTTATATCGAATTGAACATTAATTAACAAGGGATTTAATATTACAATTGTTATCTGACCTTGCTAGATTATCTCAGGTATGTATTTGATCTTCTCTGTATTCCGTTGTTGTTGTTGTGATCCTTTACAGCTTACGAAGCTGACTATGATAATGTCTTAACCTCTCCTGACTTCCCCACGGGACCGTGAAATTATTGTTACACCAAGTATTAACTACACTCGTTTCTTCGGTAAGTTTGTTTTTGGTAACTTCGCGTACTCTGATTTCTCTTTACACTTATTTAGCTCACCAATCTAACACTATTTTTAATTAACTCACACTACAATTTGCTCTCACCTCTGGAACGGCACATCAGAGGAAACTTCTACTACTTCACTTCAACTTTCTTCTCTTCAAACTTCGGAATGTTACTTCGAAGCACTAACTTTTTTTTTATAAAATTCGGCGCTGCCTTTAAGTGTATTCACGCCTACGACTAATTCGAAGAAGGACGCTCAAATTGAAGGTACTCCTATTTATCATATTTCCATAGCCTGTTCTGATCCTTTATCAATTTGCGCGTCTTTTTGAAATTTAACCCCGCCTCTATCGGGCTTTTTTGCAACTACACACATTGTCATTTTAATAGTCCTTATCATAATCAGGCTCAAACGACGCCTGATTACGATGATATGCGGTACTTATACCTAATAATGTCACATAACTTCTCGATTTGCACTTTACCTTAACCTATGATTTTGAGTTTAAGTTGTAATCAATTTTAGTATTTTTAATTCAGCGCAATCATATTCAATCTTTTAAGAATAGATAATGATTCCTTGACCCAAAACACGCCTAATGTTTATGTTTTGTGCATGCTCACATAATTTATTCTTTTGAAATTTCAGGTCATCGAAACATTCTTCCGATCTTGGACATATATTGTTCGACATGGATAATCAAGCAGGAAGACGATTTTACCTGGATATCATAGCAATTACATCTTAAAACTATAATCAAATGATATCAGCTTGCCCTAAATAACAATTTTACCAACATTCCATCTAATCGGCAGGGCACCCTCTTTGGTATGTATTCTTAAAACTAACAAATTTATTGTATTGTAATTTACAGGGTCGGTCGAGAACAAGTATTGGGACTATTTCATCTACATGAAGGCATAATTTACATCTTTCGTCATCCGATCTTCTTAATCAAAAATGCTGTACAAAAGTTTCATCGCAGTACATTCCAGTGAATTGAAACCAGTAGTTGAGGTGAGAAAGAAACAAAGGCATTTTAAAGTTTTGTAATGTCTGAACTGAAAAAAGTGAATAACGTTTTATTGAAGACATGCCACACAATTCCACAATAGACCAGCACATATTGATATATCAAAAATATAATAGGAGAAAAGAAAACGTGTACTGAAAATTGAAGTCGTGTAACTGCTTACAGCTAAAAACCACAGTTTTCTACAACCACGGATTGGAATACACCCGATTAATGCTCAGGTTTTGCCGAATTATAAAACCTGGGTATACATTTAGTTCTTGAGATAAGACTCTTAGGTAAGCACAAAACAACCCAAATACTATCCAAAGTCCTACCGACTAAGCAGGTCGGCATTTGAGCAATAAGCGTATTGCGTATCTTTCGAGTATTATTATAACTCTCTTCTAGGTCATCGGTGGCTTAAGCATAATACTACTACGATCTGACCATTGTCTTCATTCCACCAGGGAACAGGGGGCTTTTAGAATTCCAATGCTTTACAAGTTATCCCATTTTTCGCTACACCACGCAACTTACAAGTAAGGTTTCTCTTTTCTTTTCTTCTTTTACCATACCTGCTATCTTATCACATTGAGAAATCTTGGGTATAGCCATCACTTTGGCCAGAATTGCTATCATATTAATCTTTACCACTTCATTTCTTTCGATTTATGATTAGCACCATTATATTGTCATAGTTTTTGACATACGTAACATTTAATGAAAAAGTTAGATTTGCAGGTACCCCCTTAAGACATTTGCTACTTTTATGGAAGATGAATAAATGAATCTTTGTGTTATAATTTGTAGAGGTTCAGTAGATCATAAATTTTGTGTTTTAATAGGTATTTTGCTGAACAATAACCTTTTCAGGTTCTCTCTCATATTCTTTAAGCTTCCACAGTAATTCTTTTTATTAGTACTTCAATGATTTTGTTTCTAATTCTGCTCTTCTAATCGCTTAAGCTTGAAAACGATACGATTATCTTTTTGTTTACGTAGCTGCCTCCCTTTCTCATGTACCCATCTAGTTTAATCAACACGACAATAGATCTGGGAACTGTCTGAACTAGCTAAACTAATGTTTCTTACACATATACCAAGCAATAATAATTTTTTTTATTGTCAACTATTTGATGTATCTTGTCATTCTGCAATACAAAAAGAAATGTTATAAGTGTTTGTTTAAAAAATAGTAGTATTTATTAAATTAAATTAAATTCTCTCAATAGCGCATTTAAGATGTTTCTTATAAGCGGTAAGTTTAATAGCATCTAACTCAAAATTATTTCCGATATAATTAACGGTTACACGAAACGTAAGTATTATACCGTAATTTATTCGACGTATGCGTAAATATACTTCCGCATGCCCTTAACGAAAAAATTAACTTTGCCACTAATTTTGAAAAAGAATGACAAGCAAATTAACTTCGCTCGTTATGAAAAATTTATATCTTAAAGCAACGCAGCTCTAGGCAACATTTCTGCAATATACAGTTATTGTGTATGTAAATTGAAGTTGATTTCTACTGCAAAACAAAAAAAAGCGGGAATCGCAGAATGATGTTTTAATTAAAACCCAATCTTACAGCATGTGTGTAATTAAGTTTTAGGGGAATATTATTACTGTCAGAAGCAAGTGTATTGTGTTCGTGTCACAGACTGACTGCAACATACTGTCTGAAAAAATTTAATTTATATTGAAATTTTAATCATTTCCATTAGATAAACTGAAACTTATTTAGTTACCAACTATTTTGTAATGTAAAGAACACATTAATCAATCAGAAGCAATCGGTACATTCGTATCACCATTAAATACCACAATTAAACCTTTAATAGAATATACCGCCTACAAATTTGGGATAAAACAATACTAGTGTACAGAATAAAGATTCAGTACAAATTAAAATTTATGAGCGTGTGACGACCATATGTTGTAAGCTGCGGGTGTTCAAGTTTGGAGAACGTAATGAAATTCAACATCCGAATTGAAGGGAACACGTCCAGGTCACTGCGGGATCGGTTTCTACGATTATTAAATTTAAACACAAACACAAATAACAAATAAAATGTAACAAATAATCGAAAACGCACTAAGCAGAATTTTAGACAAACGATAATAAATTAACTGAAATAATTTATATATCTTCGCTGTTGGTGGTTATAAACCACTAATGTGTGTTCCAATTATAACTTGAAAATGCTAGGATGTAGATCTTAATAAGAAAATTTATACTGGACGTATTTATTAATTAACTTTTATTATTTTCATTGTTCTTGAAAACAAATCTTACTTTATCATATGCAGCTGTAGTGGTCGTTATAATAAAAAGCACATTCACATTTTAATCAAAACGTAAATATTCGAATGAAGTTTTAAGAAAAATAAGGTTTTGAATTACAACTTGCTTTAGGGTAGATTACTTTTCGGACGTGCTATGATAGCACAAGACGACACTAGATGTCGCAACCATCTTATTAAGTTAGAATTATCTTTACTGTACAGGGTGTATCTAAATAAGTCCAAACAATTTTAAGAGGCGATTCAGTGATAAAAAGTAAGGTGGCTATTTGGTATAAATTCTTTTTTTTTAAAAACCTTTCCCCAGAAAAGTTACACACCTCCAAAATTTAAAAAATTTATACCAGCATCGGTTATTACTTCATAATTTTCAAATCAAAATATTCCGAAAACGGTTCACAGTATCGAGTTTTACCGAGAGTACCTTTTTGGTTTAAAATTGAATGATGTTTAAGTTCACTTGAAATTTTAATTAATAAATCTAACTTTAAAAAGTTATGTTCAATACTACTTGGTACGAACCGTGTAACTACTGCCCTCTATGAGAGTTAAATATAACAACAAATTCATGGGATATATCAGCTTCCAAAACATATTTCATTACAATGTTGCTAGTAGTTTCGGCAAAATCGTAAAAAATGTGTATACATTTTATTTCAACGCCCTTTATCCTGAGTACAGATGGCGTTACAAACATTTTTTACGAAGTAAACCTCAATTATTTTTTAGTTTTCTACCTATCCTAGAGACGGGTCACCTTTTTTATGAAACACCCTGTATACGGTCGTGCTAACTGTAATGCATTACATTTATTTATTTTTCTCGTGCTTCAGTTTTTTAAAAAAAGTTAGTAAATGAATTACTCTTTGGCCATGTTAAAAATTATTATTAAAAAGAAATTTACAAAAATATTTTGGTTTACTATTTCAACCCTTCTATCCATACTTTAGGGTTCAAAATTTTATGGACAAATAATATTTACCAAGTTTCATTTGTTTAGCTTAATATTCACCAAAAATAAAAAAGAAAAATAGTAGATTAGTTTACTGGCGAAGCGTTGGTCAAGACAGCAAATGCCGTAATTCAATAATATGCCGTTTTATTGTCGCTTGAAGAAAAACTTATTTTTTAAATCTTCAGAGTGGTGTAATTTTTCCAGGAAGAGGTTTTTCAAAACATTTTATTCAAAATACCTACCTTAATTTTCATCACAGAATCATCCTTTAAAATTCTTCAATGTTATTTAGATACACCTTGTATATTTTCTTAAAGTAGAATTGGTTAGATAGTGATAAAAAGTATAGCAAAACTGTTGATAATGTTGTTGTTATTAGGCTGAGCCAGAAACTATATTCAAAGTAACTCTGTGAGAAGGAAGAATATGATTTACTTGGTTTGAACATTAAAGTGGAGATATAGTATCTTGATTAAATTTAAGTCTTCTAGCTGGAGGACTTTTAGTATGATTCCGAAGTGGTAAATCTTTGTTAAGCGAGCATTTATCCCGTTCTGGTTTTAACGCAGCTTTTCTTCGAATGTTTGAAGAAGTGATATTACAGAGAACAGGTAGCAAATCGAGAGGATTGTGTATCTACATTTTATATGATAACTATTCATCCAAACAGGACACAATTCTGTATAGAATAAATTAATGACAATGCAGCTGTGCGAATTGTCTTAGCATCCGTTGCCCAAATTGTTTCGGGAAATTTTTAAATGACATTTTTTTTTGTTTTTATTTTTTGTTTAGTTTTTCTAAACGTTTCTTGTAAATTCAAAACTTATTAATTAACAATTTTTTTAGTTATGGGTCGTCAACGGCAAAGGTTATTGGCCCCTTAATTTGTAGATAGTAAATATATTTACCTTATGGAATTATGACTTGAATTGTTTTATATTTTATGATAGATATCTATGTTTTTTAGAAATTCTAGAACTCGTTTTATGTTGTTGGTGCTATCTGCAAGTAGCTCTCGCCAATCATCCTGAATGTTGTGTTGATTACGGCAATCTCGGAGATGGACACATCTTTCGAATAAGTTTTTAATTCTAATTACTGAACCACAAATAGTGCACAACGGTTGATCTTTGTCTAAAAGTAAATATTAGTGTGTCACTCTGGTGTGTCGTATACGGTGAAGTTTGGTCATTTCCCTTGTGGTAAGTTCCGAGTGGGAAACCACGGTACCACGGTAGGTTTAATTCTTTTCAATTTAGTATAACTTTGATCCCACATTACCTGCCATTTTGCATCAATAACTGCTTTCACCCACTTTTTTGTTTCAGTGAATGTCAATGCGTTTACATCTATTTGTAAACAGTCTGCTGCTGCACGGGCAGCTTGATCAGCTAACTCGTTTCCTGGAATACCTGTGTGGCTGGGTACCCAAATTAGATTTATTATTTTACCTTGTTCCTGCAGCATGCAGATACATGTATGGCATCTCTGTATTAGTGGATCGTTAGATTAGCTGTTTTCTAGTGCTTGCATCACTGAGAGGGAATCGGAGACAATCAAAAAGCTTTTGGCATGTGACTCACTGATGCAAAACAACAGGGCTTGCCAAATTGAGTACTGCTCAGTCATATACACAGAAGTGTGCCGCAAGAGTGACCATGAGTAGGATACATCATCGACGACTAGGGCACATCCAACACCGTTGTCCGTTTTTGATCCGTCAGTATATATGACTCTGTCAGGATTTATATTCCACACAATATTCTGGAAGGACTGGCGAAAGATAAGTGGAGTGACATTCTGTTTTGGTGGAAGATGCAGCATATCTGTTAGAATTTTTATGTTCAGATCCTTCCACGGAGGAACCTCAGGTAAGTTCATGGAAAATGTTTCGGGTAGTAGGTGTTGTAGCCCATCGATAATTTCCACAGCTCTAGCTCTTAGAGGTCTGGTAATAGTAGGTCTGCTTGTATACACATTTTCATTAGTTGAGATGAAATTAAAATTTCTATGGGAAACTTTAGTCATTATTGACATTTTATGTCAGTATCAGTTTGTCCCTTCTCAAGGAAAGTGGAGCCATTCCACTCTCACAGTATAGACTGGAAAATGAGGTGGTGCGAAATGCTCCGAGACATAAACGTAAACCTAAATTGTGAACAACATCCAATTTTTGTAAAATAGATCTTCCAGCAGACGAGTACACAACACAACCATAATCAATTTTAGACATTTAAAAATATTTAAAATAGACTTGCACTTTACGACAATATTTTCGACATGTATATTGCTCCTCAACTGAGTGTCTAGATGTAGCTCCAGCATGGCAAAACAACCTCTCCCAGAAATAGTACAGGATCTTGGTGTGGTCGCTTTTGTCTGCAAAAATGCATACACTCGTCTTGTTTCTGGAAAGAGCAAAACCAAGTTGCGCAGCATTATCATCGATTTTGTAGATGGCAGGTTGCAATTTTCGAGTGATTTCCCCAATCGTGTCTCCAGTGTAAAATATACACATATCGTCTACATACATCAAGACCTTAACGTCTGGGGAAAGATATCTAAAGATGGGGTTTATTGCCACAGCAAAAAGAACGCAACTCAATGTAGATCCCTGGGAAACACCATTTTTTAATGCAAATTTACTCGAGAGACGTGTACCAACACGTGCACGAAATGTCCGTTTATATAGGAAGAATTGTATGAACTTTGGTAGATTTCTCCTTAGTCTCCAGTGATGCAGGAATTGGGCAATGTCATACCGCCAGATCATATCGAAAGCTTTTTCAATGTCAAAAAAGACAGCTACTCTGCGATTGTTTTGAAAACCGTTTTGAATGTAATTCTTCAAAAACACAAGTTGGTCGATTGCTGACTTCTGTTTTCTAAAACCCATCTGCTCAGCCACCAACAGATGTTCTTGTTCCAAGAACCATACCAGGCAATTACTGACAATAGTCTCTAAAAGTTTTCCCAAGCAATTCCACTCAACCGTGTAAGTGCCTGTATTCCACAATATTTTGCTGTCAATTGCCAATATCGGTCATAAAATGAACTGTGATTTAGAATACACAAGATGACGTTTATCATTTACATGAAACTAAGAATGTTTTAAATCAATTCAGTTTTTTATCATTTAACAGTAAAAAGAGTTGTGTAATTGTTGATTTAGTAAACCTATTTTTGTTCTATAAAAATATTTTTAATGACAAATGTACCTTAAAGGCGGACGATTTGGGTAATTTTTACGCAAGTTGTGCGTGCACTGTACGTACTCATGACGTTTCAGAGTTTGTAGTTTTAATGTTAATCTGATGTTTACACGTCAGGAGGCCAAAAAATTATGTTACACTATTATAGTATTTTATGTTATTAGGACGAAAAATAGAATGTTTCAGACGATTTGGCATTATTGCCGGACGCTTCAAATTAATCAAGTTGTCTTGAGAATTTCACCAACGTTACGTTTTGTTCTCAACGTATTTTCCTTCCAAGGTGTTTTTTTGTTCCCCGTTTGCAGCTCAGATGATTTAGAAAATTTTAACATTGCTGGAGTATAATTGACCTCTGAGTTCAAAACCGGAAATTCGTCAATGTTTACGTATCTATCTTCTTGCGCATGTTGAAAACAATGTGATGTGCAAGGATCTACAACCAAACATGTTGTTTTCTGTGTTATGTCTATACAGGAAAGTATTTTGTTTTTCCCCTTTTTGTCAGCTTCTTTGTCAAGACATTTTGGAGTCCTCCACAAAGTCACTACCAAATTCAGATTGTACTCCCTTCATTTGTAACCCTATAATTTCTTCAATATCATAATTAACAGTGGTTCTTTATCTGGAAACTTTTGTGACGGACCACCTTTTTTTTGTACATGTACGGTTTTTTGTCAGCATAGGACTTATTTTTTGCTAGTTTTTTGATGTTGTCATATTTGCTCCACAAAGTTTTCGAATCATGGTATTGTACCCCGGATATGGAATTAAATTCGTCTGATAATCTTCTCCACGTGTCATTTTTATTTCTATTTTTCTATGTTTGCTAATAAAGAATTAGTTATTTAAGACAGTACTAATAGGTTAAAAATTTCTACTACAGTATGTGGGTAATTTCATTATCTCGGATAGGATAAACTATACGTGTACAAGTTAATATTAAAAATAATCTTCTTGGTTCTCAAATGTCCCAGTTTGCATATTTTCTCCTGTGTGAACGGGATATTTTTGTACTTAATGCAATTTCAATCTAAAAATGTTGTTTTTTAATTCATTTTTTATGTAATTACAAAATGGCCTGATTGTGCGCGAAAACGTCCAATTTACACAAGAACTCTATGTAAGAATGATGTAAAAGGAAATGATGTTTACAAATTTTAAAATAGTATTTTAACTTATAAGTTGTTTCCAGGCTTGAAATAATTTCAATCAAACTTTTTTGGCAAAAAATATTTTATTAGTTGCAAACTTCTACTAAAATCCTAGTAGCAATTCGATTACAATGCAAAAATACGTTTCACTTCCTTTTGTTATATAAATATTTGAATCAAACTTTAATGTTTTACATACCTTCAAATTTGATAAAAAAAGTTTTGTCAAAAAAAAGTTTCTCTACCACCATCTGTGCTCTATGAAAGAAAGTTGACAAAGTAAAGTAAAATCAACAAACTTTCTGTTTCCAACGAATTTCTGAAAACGTTTTTATTTGAAAAGAAGTAATAAGTTACGAATGTTTGAAAAGTTTATAAATTTGAATGCAAGAATCATATCAAATCAATATGTTGTAATGGTAATCAACTAATTGCTTGAACTTTTTCCATCTTATTTTGGAGAATCTTTTGTTCTTTTACTTTGACTTTTGAGTTTTAGTTAAGTCACTACAGATAAAAATCTAACGGCACAGCAAAGCAATTGCTCAACGCAGTTGACAAGGACAAATTCCATTAATTATCATACGAAGCGTGTACTAAGATTTTATTAAGCAATTTTAAATGCAATGAAGTTCACATTTGATTTATATACTTTGTGCTGAAAATAAACAGTATTGTATTATTGATTAGTAGTCTCTTTTAGTATCACCCGGGTTATTTCAGTTAAAGTGGTAGTAATAGCTACATCGCTGGAAAACTAGTATTAAAATCACCTGCTGTTTAAAAAACTACCACGATCAACGTCAAGGTATCAACTCAAATACTTTATTATAGCGGGTGTAAAACAAAACTTTTACAAACATTTTATTAAGGAAGTCTAGACGATATAAATGAATGTACGATAATACTTAAAATGGAATTTTTATTGAAATTGTAGGTCTATCGTCCCAATAATTATAGCGACTAGTGAGTTAGTGACGTACCTAAAAGTTTTCATAACATAAGGTATAATTTTGCCTTAAAGGTATTTGTATGAAAATTTGCATACTGTTATAGATGTGAATTGTTAATGCGGTTCTGGTCGTATTGTGATAACCCGGGTGGGTATCATTCTCGTAAAGGATTTCTATAATTTAGCTACTATATATACATTGACATTAATCTAGATCCAATGCGGATCACTTGTGAACAATAGTGGGCAAGTTGGACCTCTTACTGTGTGAATGCGTCGGCGGCCATTTGGCAATCGTTTCAACATTGCATCTCGCAACGGGGGATCTTTATTTAAGGTTCCTTTGCATTGTGATGACAAGAGGCTTCCTCCGTATGGTGTCAATTATAATTTTGTCCACAACGATGTTTTTAATTTAAAAATTGAAATATTGAAAAGGAAGCTGCCAATTAAATATTTTTTAATTTCAAATTTAAACCGTTTTTTTTTGTCTTTCAGACGGCTCGTATGCTTGTTAAAATTTAATCAAAATATTTTTAGCGTTGTACGCGCGAATGAACCGTACCTTAATTATAGTAACATGTTTTGTTTTAAATTAAAAAAAGTACAAAGAAAGAAATTAATATTAAATTAAGACATGAAAACCATACCTACAGGTGAAAAGCTTTAATAAGAACGGATTTTTATATTGCACGGTTTATAATATTATATCGATGTAGCTTTTAATGGAAGAAGGTTCTAGTGACATTCAAAATGCTTAAATTTTAAAAATCCTTTTTCTTAATATTCTTTTATTTTAGACATTCTGCCATAGGAAGTATGTACATTTAGACCGCATGTCTTCGACGCTTTGTGTTCATATACCGTGTGTGACGAAAATTGGTTAATTAGAGGTTTAGTAATTTTTTGCACTTTCTAACCAGCGTTCGATTCTGATTGCAGTATTTTTTATTATCATTATAATACAGTTTTGTAAAGTGAATTTAACATTTAAAAAAAATATTATAAAATTGTATTAATAATACCATCTACAATAATTTTTATTTTATTTTATTGACCCGCACTAACAGAAAATCCATTTAACAAGAGGGGATAATTATAGAATGCAATTTATAATAATACAATAAAGGAATAACCAAAAATAAGTAATAGTAATAGTAGTAAATTAATAATTATATACATAATAAATATTGAATTAATGAAACAATAATTAGTTATGAATCAAGTATGGAGTTAAATGTACGCGTACAGTATGAATGAAGGCCATTTGGGATTGATGGAAAATATCGATGTCGACGTATGATTGTAAGCTGTTATATAATCTGCACATTTCATAAATTGGCAAATGACGCATGATATTAGAATTATATTTCATAATATAGAAAGTTGAGTGATTTCGCAGACTCTTCTGTGCAACATTAAAACGCAGTAACGATAGGGTATGACTATCGTCAATAAGACCATTTATTATTTTGAATAAATGTGTCATTAATAACATTAACCGTCGAGACTCTAGTGACTCAAATAGAAACTCTTTCAGTAAATTATCTTCGGAAACCTCTAGTAGGATATATACGATTAACTCGAAACCATAAAGTTTTCAATAATCTACGTTGAACAGTTTCTAACAAATGAATATGATAAATTTTATGAGGTCTCCAAATTATGGCGGCATACTCTAGTTTCGATCTAACGAGGGAATTATAAAGACTGATTAATGCATCATTTCTATCAAATTCACGTGTATTACGAATAATGAATCCTAAAGTTTTAAGACACGAAGAGACTATGCTGGTGATATGGTCATTAAAAGTAAGCTTGGAATCAAATGTAACTCCAACGTCCCGCGCAGATGTTACCCTTTGAAGAACAACACTATTTAAGGAATAATCATAGCATGTTGAAATTTTCTGACGGCTGAAAGATAGAACTTTGCATTTGCTGATATTGAGATAAAGTAGATTTTAGTTACAGCAGTTTGGAACATTATTTAACTTATGTTGCAGTTTCATACAGTCATCGACAGAAGAGATTCTAGTGTAAATCTTCACATCATCGCGAATAAAAGGTGTTCTCACATTAATAAAAGACACAATGTCGTTTATAAATAAATTAAATAATAAAGGTCCTAGATTGAAACCTTGTGGCACACCGGATGTAGGTATAAAGAAACAAGATTTATGCTCCCAATATTCAACGTACATTGATCTATCTGAAAGGTATGATTTAAATAACTCGACTAGTCTACTATGTAAACCGTAAGATAGTAATTTTCGACAAAGAATACCATGATCAATGGTATCAAACGCTTTTGAAAAATTGGTATATATGACGTCAACCTGTATATTTTGTTTAGTGAAACTGATAGATAGTTGGAAAGTCCAGTGAGATTTGTCACAACTGATCCGCGATTAAAGAATCCATGTTGCTTAGGCGAAATTAAATTGGATAATGGTAAAGAAATTTGGTTTTGTATACAAATTTGAAAGATTTTTGCAAATGCGCTAAGAAGAGTTATAGGTCTATAGTTTTTGATATTTTGAGGATTACCAGTTTTGAATATTGGACAAACACGAGTAAGTTTCCAGACGTTGGGAAAACTAGAGAATTTTATTGATAAATTAAAAATAAAAGATAGGGGATTTACAAATGTTACTATACAGTCTTTGATGATAAAATTTGGAATAAGGTCAGGCACCGAAGAAGAGCTTTTTAAACGTTTTGCAGCAATTTTTAATAGAAAAAAAATTTGCAAACGTTTGGACGACATTTTCGATCCGCTAATTTCTGCACCGTTTGAGTTTATGACTGGAGGAATGCTGGGAGAACCTCTTTTTTAAGATTTATGAATTTCCAAACATTTGTTGGATTTCTTAAAATAGTAAATTCTGCTTCGGTTTAGAAATTCTTGGTAGGCTTCTTCGATTTCTGATTTACAAATAGAGCGAAGATTTTGAAATTTTGTAGACTAATACAAGTTTAATGGAAATTTACAGGACAGTTTTAAAAACTTTGATTTTTTTTTCAAATTCGTAATTATTGAATTTTATTATTAAAAAAAATTACGACAATAGGAATCGAACCCGGATTTTTTTCGTAAATCATTTACCATTTTTTTATTAAAATACGCTTTAAACACTTACAATCTCTAATAATATATGTTGGTATATTGTGCTCAAACTGTGCTAGGGAAATAATATGCATTAATTTTGAATTTAACATAAAACACGCCTATGTCAATTTTTCCTGGGACACACAGTATAATACAACTTTACTCAAGCAATTGAAGTTATACATTGAACATATCGGTTATTGTTCACCCTTTAGAAGATAACCATGTGTGACGTTTGTATGACTTGAGCACAACCTGTTGCACAATTTCCGCCTTGGTAGTAAATCAATAAAACTGTGTTTTTGTTGTAGGTACTAGATAGTAGTGCGCTCAAAATCTTGTTACCATTTATCCATAACTTTTTATTGAACTATTTTTTTGATATGCTGTATTTTTACAGAATTGTTATTATATAATTATTAAATCTTCAGGAAAGTTGATTTTTTAATTTTTAAGGAATTTGAGTACTTGACTGCGAAAGGCATGGTTATTATAAGTTTGCTTACAAATTGGAAAAAAGGAATTCATTGATAGGATTTTTATGTTGAATTTTACAATCATAATGTACCACGTATTTGTAAGTATTTTCTCCTCTGTTCCAACGGCGTCATTGCTGATTGGCAATATAAGCTTCTCAAATGCGTTGTTAAGAAAAAACCTAGGCAGTTCGAATATCTATACAATGGACATTGTAACATTGGAGTAGTTTACGCCATTTTTAATTTAAAGCACCTATTGCTCAGTAATCATTTTATAAACATTGGAAGCCTTCTTATTTCATCCAGAATACCGTCATTGAGTATATACCGTATTTCCATGTTATAGGGGGAAGGTTTGTTAAAGTGACCCAGACGGGTAAAGTGGCCACTTTCTTTTTTAAAACCAACTAATTAGCGCCATCCGTCAACGGCGTGTGGAAACAGTTCAATGCCCGATGCCATATTGCTCCAGTAAACACGGACGCGCTTGGTTCACGTGGAAAGATTTTATTACAAAAAGTGATTTTTGTGGTCTTTGATCTAAGGTAAGTGGTGTAAACATTGTGATAAATTACTGTGCTCAACAAAAGTTATAAAGAATGTGATATTTTATCGGTTTAGTCTCTATATTGAACTAGTTATTTCACGGCAAACGTTGATAATATAACCTCATTTGACATTTGAGCAGTTTCCTTTTTTCGTCGCATGGCGTTTCGGGTAAAGTGGCCTACTCAGTGGTTAGGTAAAGTGACCTAGGTAGACCACTTTACCCGTCTAAGTAGTAGCTTTTCTAGTTTTAAATAATATTTAGTATTGTTTTAGATAATGCCAAGTACATACAAACGGAAGTCGCAGCAACAGACATGGGACCCAGATTCAATGGAAAAAGCTATAAGGGCTGTAAGAAACGAAGAAATGGGCTTCCTCAAGGCTAGCAAAGAATTCAAAGTTCCTCGGTCGACGCTCAAAAGACGTGTAAAAGGAATAAACAAAGAAGCTGTTGAAAATAAAAATTTTGGGATCTTGCCGTCCAACTTTTAGTCCGGAGCAAGAAGAAGAATTAGTGCATCACATTTTAGAAATGGAAAAGCGATTCTACGGATTAACTCTACAAGATGTACGGAGACTGGCCTATCAGTTGGCTGAACGCAATAATATAGAACATAAGTTTAGTAAAGATACTAAAATGGCTGGAAAAGCATGGATTTCTGCTTTTAGAAAACGTCATCCGAACTGACACTAAGAAGCCCAGAAGCAACCTCTTGCTCGAGCACAGGGCTTTAATAAAGTAAGTGTCACAAAATTTTTTGACCTTCTAGAAGAGGTAAGGTCTAAAAGCTACCCACCTCATCGTATTTTCAATGTAGATGAGTCTGGCTTTACGACAGTGCAGAGTAAGAGCTCTAAAATATTGGCGCAAAAAGGAAAGAAGCAGGTGGGCGCTATCACCTCAGCAGAGCGAGGAATATTAAGCACCGTTGTAATTTGTATGGCGGCTGGTGGAAACTTTATTCCCCTTTATTATTTTTCCTCGAAAAGAATGAAGGTGGAACTTCAAGATGGGGCACCACCAGGTACAGCATTTGCTTGTCATTCGTCAGGGTGGATGCAGTTGGACATTTTTACAGAATGGTTTACACATTTCCTCAAATTCGCCAAGCCAACTGAAGATGATCCAGCTCTCCTGATTCTGATGGACATAAAACGCACACTAAAAATTTGGATTTTATTGAATTGGCAAGAAAAATCACACCACCGTCTTGTGTTTGCCGCCACACTGCAGTCACAGGCTTCAACCACTGGATGTGTCTTTCATGGGGCCTGTGAACAAATACTACATCCGCGCAGTTGAGAAGTATCTTCGCAATAACCCAGGAAGAGCAATAACTGTCTTTCAATTCAGCAAACTCTTTGGGAAGCTTACAGTGAGGCAGCCCAACAGTCTATTGCAGTCAATGGTTTTCGTAAATGTGGAATAGAGCCAATAGATCGCCACGTCTTTAAAGATCATGACTTTTGGCTGCAGACACAACAGATACGGTTCTTGCTGAACCGGAAACACAACAGAATAAGTCCAACAAAGAGAATGAGACACCTGATACAGGAGAGTCTCCATCAGTTCTACAGGATACCCTGAAGAAACACTAGCAATGACACCGCCAATGTTGGATTCGCAAGCAAGCACATTAACGTCGCCAATATTAGGTCCACAAGCAAGCACATCTTTTGCAGTATCGCCTAAGGACTTGTTTCCGATTCCCAAGGCATTGCCTAAAACAACAAAACTAACCAGAAAGAGGGGTCGTACAGCAATCTTAACTAGCAGTCCATATAAAAATGAATTGCAAGAAGAAAAAACACTACAGGAGCAGAAGAAAACTCCAAAAGAGTTTCTAAATTTGCTATTGTTTCAAATAAAAGTGCTAAGAAGCCTAAAATTAAAATTAAGAAATGCATCGATACTGATGACGATGATATGGATGACGACCCTGAATGTTTTTACTGCAGGGAAACTTGGTCTAAGTCAAAACATGATGATGGCTGGATACAGTGTTCTATTTGTAAACGATGGGCTCATGAAGCATGCTCAGGCTGTGGTGACGAAGATAATGACTTTATTTGCGAATTTTGTTCTTAACATTAAATTTTGAGTTTGATAAGTTGATAACCAATTAATAATTAAGAAAATTTGAGTTACTTTGTCTTATTTCATTATTTTCTTTTTGAAATTTTAATAAAATTTGAATTAATGTAACAAAAACTGAATTTTATTGAGACTATGCCACTTTACCCAACCTGGGTAGGTAAAGTGGCCAATTTCCATTTCGCTTTTAAACTTATAAATACTATTAAATACTTTGTTATATGCGAAAATAACAATCTGATATGGAAACTACATTAGGTTGAGAGAATAAATTGATAATATAACATAAAATATATTGATATATATTGAAGAGGTAGTCATTCAAAGCTTAGGGTGGCCACTTTGCCCGACCTTCCCTATTATCTAATGTCCCTTTAATGTCAAAACATATGGCAATCAAATGTTCACGTTTCTGAATGCTTGAACGTTCTGTTCTAGCCAAACTAGAATCGGGTGAGATATTTTCCTTTTGTAAATGCTTTGTTGTTTTGACTAAATAACTATTTTCCAGTAAAATGTTGTACCCATTTAACAGGTTATACTGATGGATCTTTAACTAGAACACAACTGTTTTGATTTATCAGGTTTGAGAGCTGGAAATTATTGCTTTTTTCCAGACATCAAGGTAAGTACCTTCTTCCATAGTTTATTATACAATTTTAATAATTTGGAAGACAAGCACCAACTTTTGATTTAAGAACTGCTTCTTCTTGTTCCAAAAGGCAAGTTGTAGTCAAAAGTGTTATGTCTTTTGCTCTTAGTCTGTAGCAAGTTTGCGCTGTAGTTAAGAATTATTAATATCGATTTTAAACTGCAATTAAGTTAGTTGTATTTATAGAATTTTGTTCTAAATGTCTTGTGTTTGTTTATATTACGTTAATCATATTACTTATATTCTCCCCCGAAGGTGCAGCTCTTACTTTCTTCCATACAATTGGTATGAAGTATATCTTTGTTATTGTGCCGTATTTACTGAATACACTCTACTGTACTATCCACAGACACATTAAAAGTTTTAAAGAATTTATTTAAATCGGCTTTTTTTGTATTCTATCTGATCGAACGTTTTTGATATTTTTTGGACTATTCAGTTCTACTTAATATCATTGGAAAATACTAACTTGTACTTTCCAAGACATTTTTGAAATTAGTAGGCTAAAGGCTATCATTAACCATGAGATCAGGGAGCACCCGAAGCAGTAAAAAACCTCCTGATTATTTATTTCTCTATTAGACGACCAAATTTGGAGTATAACAGCCAGAAAAACCACCCAGATGAAAATCCTAGAAATAATAGCGGAGCTACATGTTAGATATAAAATTAAATTGGTAGACCTGTAGCTTTAAATCAAGACGTTCATATTCTCCAACTATCGACATGAGAAAAGAAAAAACAATAGACGATTCCGCATTCGGGACAGAACTAGAAAAACACCTGACTTTTATATCTAATTAGGTAAGTTGGCTTGTGTAGCGTGAGCCATTTTCATAACCTATAGGAAACATTTTTTAAATTAAATAACAAACAATTAAAAAGAAACTGTCAAAAACCTTAGTTTATCTTGTGAGCATTGAAATCGCCCATCATAATAAACAGATGTTTTAGTTGTTCAACAACGTTTTTCAAGTCATCAAGCTTTCAATTTCCATCGGTTGAGGAAACGTTACATAACGATGCTTTTATAGGAACCTTAATTTAAAAAAACTAAAGACTTGCAAGTGGCTCTTTATTTGGACGTCATCATATAGGACATTGTTTTTCAAAAACAATGCAACGAGTCTATAAGCCTTTCGACCACTTGTTGCTCCGCATTTCACTGAATACTCCTGGTTTTGAATAGCATGACAAAACAATTATAACTATTTTTTGTGTTCTTTTATAATTATATAAAAAATAACTAAAATTGGTCCCCAACGTGCATGTGTAAGGATTGTAGTTTACAAATAAGAATAAAAGAAAACGACGGCTCTTAGCGATACAACCTAGAGAGAAGAACAATACTATTTGGCTCGAAATAGCGCACTAAATTCGTGAAGAATCCAGTATTTATAGTAGTTAGCACAGCAGTGTTCGGCTTAGTTGATGAGTTGGAGAGGTCCTTGAAAACTATAAAAAATAGACTGCTGCCTAACGAGGCGCCACCTGTTGGGTAATTGAGAGAAATAAAAAAGACCAACGTGAGCCGGTTGAGTTCATCGGCCTTTGGTAACTTAAAAAATGTAGACAAAACCATGGTAGTCGTCACGATTTTATAGCAAATGATTCTTAACTAGCCATTCCAGCATTCCCAGGATTTATCCAAATTGTAATACACAAGTAGAATATGAGGTCAAGACTCCTGCTAAAATATACATCATAATTACAATTAATACAACCACAAGACAACAAAGGAAATGGAAAAAGAAGTACTTACGGCAAATGCGGTCGGATTTACATTTACACACCAATTTAAGTTATTAAAGCCACATTGATACTTTACGTGTAAACTTTTAGCTTCACAAAACACGCCGAAAACGCCCAATAGAAGAAAATCCCAAATGTCCGCCCGTCCTCTCAATAATTTTTGTCGTAACGTGCTACTCACGACAAACGTTATTAAGAAGGCTTACGACATACGTTCTAGTTCGAGAAATATGAACCGTAACACATGTTCGTATACGTGAATGGATTCCTAAAATCATGATTCATACCACAAACTTAAATATAAAAAATTTATTATTGTTTTTCAATTAGTGTTTGCTATTTCTTATCTTTTACTATCTTTTTATCATATTGGTGACTGGTGCTTAAACTGGTCCATTATATGTCGTCATGCAATGACTGTGCGATTATATTTTATGTTCTTCTATATTGTTTACATACTTAATCAATATTATTACAACAATAATAATATTACATATAAATGTTAAGGTGGGTAAGGGTTGGCATGTTTAGTTGAGAACTGGTAGTTGCCCATCTTTCTAGGTTGGCCTTTTGTTTAACCTTTTTTTCGATTTACAGAAAATTAGTGTCAAATCGACAATTGTGTTGGCAGTTGAACTAGATGCAGGACTGGTTTTTACCTTCGGGGATGACGTTACTGCTAATCTAATCATTTTCATTTCTTATTGAATGACCTTTTTAAGCCTGACATCAGTTGATTTATAATTTGCGAAGTGCGTGTAGTACTCATGGTCATATCCAAATAAGATACTCCTGCTTCGAATAAGCACCTATTTCTTCGCTTTTTTATAATATAAGTTTTCACATGTCTTCATTTCTCGTACAGTCTTTGCCTTTTTATAGGCAAGATAATTCTTCGATCTGGAGAAATGATTGTCCTTGCAATCGATACATCTTATTTCTTCTTTGTAGGGTGCGCTTTTGTGTGGGATTTTTCCACAGGCACACCTGACGCCGTTATTAGAGCGTATTATTATGTGTCCAAAAATTGGCATTAAAACATCAAATAGATTTGGGGTTTTAATCTCAACAGTTCTTCAGAGCAAAACAAATAGTAGCCTATGAAAACAAGATCTGAACTATACGGTAGATGCATCAGAACTTCCGAACTAAGTTTTCTTAATGTTTGCCGAACTATCAAATATATGTGTGGTCTGGCGTTGTCCTGATGGAACATAACGCCTTTTCTGTTGATCAATTCTGGTCAGTTTTCTTCAATCGCTTGGTTTAATCTTTTCAGTTGCTGATAGTACCAAATCAATCGGTTAGCCAAGTGATAGATCTTCATAATGCACGATTTTTTTCCAGTCCTATTAAACACAAACATCAATTTTTTTTTACCACGATCTTTTGCTCACATTATTGTCGTACGTTATTCACTTTTTATTGCAGGTGATCATACTTTCCAGAAATGTTTGACTAATGATCTAATCCTTAGCAATGTCCTATCTGCTTATGTGCCCGTCTTGCTCCACTTATTCCTTGATTTTATCATTTTTGACAACAAAATTTCCAACAAGAAATCGAGGCAATTCTTTCTGATACTGTATCAAATTGCGTCCTTATTTTCACTCATTTTCAAGACGCAACAACTTTTGACTCTAAGAACAGACTTCAAATTTTTGTCTAAATTATTCTTCAAAACGACATATTTCAAATGACACTTGGCATAACTTGGATTCATATTAACAAAAATATTCGACGTTATTGCCATCTATCGACAAAATTGGCGGTGACTTTCTAGATTACTTAATGATTGCTTAGGTGATGTGAATGGACTTTCTTAAAACAGTCATTTTCCTTCTTAGCTACGATCTAAAACCACAGCATGATTTGCTTTTATAGATTGTCAGTTGGGTTTTAAAAGGACTCTTACCATCACTTAAATAAGAATTCAAAAATAATACAGCAGGTTTGGCAGACAATAAAATTATTTTCTGTTCTTCCCAGAATTTTGGAGAAAAATTGAAGATGGTTTGCTCGTATAATAGTTTTAAAAGGGTTTAGCATTTCAGTGATCAAAAATCTAACTATTTCATTATAGTTATTTATGTATCAAGGGCATAATCAATATGTTTATATTCGAGGGGAATCTGAGGGCCTCTGCCCGAGGTTTTGTAATTTGCCTGAGATTTTCAAACATTGATTATGCCCGTGGTTCATATAACGTTTTATTTTCCACTTGAAATATGAAAATTCATTGATAAAATACTTGCAAACATTTCAGTGAATGAAACACTTTTTTATCTATGACAATTTGTTTGTTTATTTTAAAAATAAAATTATAAAACCTCGCATGAGATGGACAGCGAAATTTCGGAAAAAGTGTACGAAAGAGCGTTAAAAGCTGATGGGGAGTTGCTTCCTAAAAAGTCACGGCCACTGTACGAGAGAGCTCCAGAAATTTGAAGACTGGAAAAAGAAAATTCTGTCACAACTGTCAGTGAAACAGTTTTAATGGGTATTTCAGAAATTGGTACGTATTTTTAGTTGATTTTTTATTAATCGTATTAATGGTATATATTTTTAGTCAGAATTATTTACCCCGAATTCCTTATGGTCTAAATACTCCATGTTGAAGGCCACATTATTAGTATACAACAAACTAAACATAGGAAAGTTCAACCGGCTGGAGGCATTCCTGAAACAAACTTCAAAAGATACATTCCGAGAAAGTCTAAAATTTTAACACGCGAAGACGTCTTAAAATTTTTCAAGGATGCTTCAAACGACATGTACCTTTTGGAAAAAGTATGTAAACACGGCACAAATTTTACATTTAACTAAATGATGTTGATGATTATGTTATAGGTTGTTCTGGTGATGGGGTGTTCGGTGGATTGAAGGGACGAGTTGGTAAGGTTAACTATAGACGATATAGACAACCGAGGAACCGTTGTAGTGATAAAAATTCAATACACAAAGACTGGCGGTTCAAAAAGTTTTAATATTGTCGAGGAAAACGAAATGAGTGCCTTGCGAATATATAGGAAATATGCAGCATTGCGTCCAAAAGGACTAAAGGAGCGGCGCTTTTTCTTGTGCTACCGGAATGGAGATGTACGGCCCAACCAGTTGGCCAAAACACGTTCGGGAGTATACCTTCAAAAGTGGCAAAGTATCTGGGTTATGCAGATGCGAGAGAGTACACAGGACATTGCCTGCGCCGTACATCGGCAACTCTGCTGGTGGATGCTGGTGCTGACATGTTGACATTAAAGAGACATGGTAAATGGAAGAGTGATGCAGTGGCATCTGGGTACATAGAAGACAGTATCGCGTCCAAGAACAAAATTGCCAGGATGATTGCCGGAGCCAAGGTAACGGAAGGCAAAACCTCCAACAATGTTGTGAATATGTCTTCGTTCACTAGACCTGAGAACTCTTCGCTTGAAGGCAATATCCAATTTAATGGATCATTTTCCAATTATATTTTTAATTTTAAGGATCAAAAATGAGCTTACTTATGAGCATTAAAACAGATTTCTAAATTGCTGTGTTTTTATTTTTGTCAGCATTAGTAGGTATACAGGGTGTGGCGCGGAGAGTTTTGATTAAAGTAATGGCGGATGAGTTATGTTAAAAATCTGAAATTGCAAAGCTATAGGTTTTCGATGACGCCGATTCAATATAATATTGCCTAATCGTGACACTCCGGTTATACGGGAAGTAGACGTAACTTTTATTTTTAAATAGAACCTAGTATTTTTTATTTTTATTTTGATCTACATGAAATTTTAGATTAAATTTGTGAACAATGTTAACCAAAATAAAGTATTTTCGAGATATTTCGATTTTTAAAAATTTTGAAAAATCCTAGTCTACATTGAATACCGATATCTCCATTAATTACAAAGCTAGTGACGTGAAATTGTAACTAATAAACAACAAGCGCTTGCCCGTTAACTCCATGTGTCCAACTCATTGATATTTCATACAGAGTGTTTAAAACTTAGCTGCCACCGTGGCCAATTTAAATCATTTATAAGCTGCTTACTTTAAATAGAACACCCTGTATTTTATTACATTTTTCGCTGTATTTTTTAAGCCAATTTGTTTGGTATCAGTATTCCCTATACCTAAATCCAACCAGTTTTGAGATATTTCATTATCTTTGTTAAAACATAACAACACTTCATTATTTCAACATTAGTAAAGGGTAGGCCATGGCTGTCAAAGATTTGATAGTTAGAACGTTAATGTTTATGTTGTTTTGACAGTTTTCTTTACCAGTTTGTATTTCATAGTAAATAATGGCAAATGTAGGGTTTACTAATGATGATTTCCTAAATCTTATTATTATTTACGGCGAGTGTAATAGAATTGTTGAAAGGACTTGTCGTGTTTTTGCAGAAAGATATCCAAATCGACCAAATGCAACTGGTGATATTATAAGAAGATTGCTTAAAACTCCGTCAGTTTGGTCAATTTAAGACACAAATTAATAAAATAAACCACTAGTGGACAATGACATAAACGAAATTAATGTTTTGGGTTATTTTACGGCCTCTCCAAATGCCTCTATCAGAGATTGTGAAAGAGATCTTACTTTGTCGACGAGAACAATTCATCGCATTTAAAAAAACACAAATGGAAACCATTTTCGTATCATTTGGTGCAGCACTTAAAATTAGATGATCCACCTCGAAGGGTGCAATTCTGTGAATGGTTTTTAATGAGGATGAAAACTTCATAAAAAAGTTATATGGTGTGATGAAGCAAAGTTTAGCAAAAATGGATTATTTAATCGACATAATTCCCATTTTTGGTCTAATGAAAATCCACATGTTATTAAAGAACGTTCTTTCCAAGATAGTTGGAGTTTTAATGTTTTTGTGCAATAAAAGACGATAAAATTTTAGCAATAAAATTTTATGATGAAAATTTAAACGGTGAAAGATATTGCGACATTTTAGAAGAAGTCATACGACCCGCGTTACATACTTTAAGAAATGGAGAGGCGACTTCAGCTTGGTATCAGCAAGATGGAGCACCTCCTCATAACTTTGGGCGTGTTGCTGACCATCTTTACGACATGTTTGATGATAGATGGATTGCCAATCAAGGTCCGTTTCGTTGGCCAGCTCGCTCTCCTGATTTGGCTCCTCTAGATTTTGGTATTTGGGGTTACATTAAAAATCAGGTATTTTCCAAACCTGTTACGACAAAGGAAGATATGATGCAAAGAGTCTTACTTGCTTTTAATTCTCTAACACCCGACCATATTTCCAGAATTACAAGACGTAGCTTAATGAAAAGGATTCATAAATGTTTAGAAGTAGATGGAGCTAATTTTGAACACTTATTATAAAACTTTATTTGTTTAATATTACATTTAGTTATTTTTGTTTGTAAGTTATCTAATTAAATTAATACAAAATACCTAGTCAACGTTTTTAATGATATCCATAATTAATAATCCTTTCAGGCTATTGGTTACTTTTCAGAATTAATAACTTATGAAAAATATCAAAATATCACCTTAAATAATGGAAATCATGGCCTACCCTTTACTAATGTTGAAATAATTAAGTGTTGTTATGTTTT
The DNA here is from genome assembly GCA_030710515.1 of Abscondita cerata. Lineage (NCBI taxonomy): Eukaryota > Metazoa > Arthropoda > Insecta > Coleoptera > Lampyridae > Abscondita > Abscondita cerata. Next base: position 30,833 of record JALBCR010003802.1, on the reverse strand, counting down.
AACAAAGATAATGAAATATCTCAAAACTGGTTGGATTTAGGTATAGGGAATACTGATACCAAACGAATTGGCTTAAAAAATACAGCGAAAAATGTAATAAAATACAGGGTGTTCTATTTAAAGTAAGCAACTTATAAATGATTTAAATTGGCCACGGTGGCAGCTAAGTTTTAAACACTCTGTATGAAATATCAATGAGTTGGACACATGGAGTTAACGGGCAAGCGCTTGTTGTTTATTAGTTACAATTTCACGTCACTAGCTTCGTAATTAATGGAGATATCGGTATTCAATGTAGACTAGATTTTTTCAAAATTTTTAAAAAAATCGAAATATCTCGAAAATACTTCATTTTTGGTATAGGACATTGTTCACAAATTTAATCTAAAATTTCATGTAGAATCCGAAAATAAAATAAAAATACTAGGTTCCATTTAAAATAACAAAGTTGACGTCTACTTCCGGTATAACCGGAAGTGCCACATTAAGGACAATATTATATTTGAACTCGGCGTCATCGAAAACCTATAGCTTCGTAATTTCAGATTTTTAACATAACTCTATCCGCCATTACTTTTAATCAAAACTCTTCGCGCCACACCCTGTAATACTTGAAAATAAATAGTATTAACGTGGGTCATCTCAAAAAGGTACAGATCATTTCGAAATGAATCCGTATCAACATGTTTAAAGTCTCTGAGGGTAAGTATTTTTGTGCTAATTCATAGGAATAAAATGTTACGAAAAACAAGTTTGTGATCAGAAATTGATTATCTACGATTCCAGAGTACATGATATAGGTACTCATTTTAGTTTGTAAAGGTTGGATCTGAAAGTTAGTCTTGAAGCTTTATTTATCAACTGAGTCAGACTGAATTGATGCAATGTTATTTCTAATAATTAAAGAAATCAAGATCACTCATAACCAGAATACTATGGGAAATACGAGCGACAGGTATGATATCCCAACAAAGAATAAAATTAATAAAGTGATTTTTGTAGTAAAACAGAAATATTGTATGCCACTAATTTTTCACTTTTATACATGCTATTATCTAAATTCATGCAAACTAAAATGCTCCCTATAAAAACAAACATCAAAAACCAATCAACACATCAACTGATTACGATCAGTAGTGAAAAATATGTAAATATGTTTTTTCCAAACTTACTTACGAATCGATTGCTAGTACTGGACGATTGAAGCTTACAACATAGAAATATTATGCTAATGCCGATCGTTTTCTAATTTATACTGCTTAAGACACATGTCAAATGCATTTATGCTATTAAATATTTAGTTCAATTATCAATTCGTAACAAAAATGTTGTAAATGAGCACCTGAATGTCGTTAAAAGTTGTGTAATCAATATATATCATAGCATTATGTGCGACTTGGTGAAAGTTGAATTAATAATACAGTAATATAAAGCGAGTCGTAAAATTTTACCAAGAACTAAAACGATAATTCGATAACACAGAATGTTAATAGTGTAAGTATCGTCAAAATCTGTTGCGCTATAAGTAACATTAACATTAAACAACAATTATTGCTTGCATTTAATAACAATAAATCTGAACTGCATTCTAATTTAACTTAGAGTTCGTCACGTTAATCTAGGTTTATAGCAGTGCGTCTGCATTGATATGGCACGTAATTGGCAAAGTGATCACCAGGTAATGATAATAGAGTGCCTATAATGGCGTGGGTAAGTATTAGCTAATTAAGATTTATATATTAGATATGCATAACAAGGCTATTGAATGCACGACTGTGATAACAATTTATTAGGTTTATAACGGATAATGCCTTTTCTGAAGTGTAAACAGCGCTCCACCATTATCTCGTTTTTTAAGCAAAGTAAATAAAGTTAATCTTTTGACCTATACGATTTTATTAATCGCGTTCGTGCATTTTATGTCAAACAGAATTGACAGATAAATTAGTGATTGCTCATCATCGCGTCTTAAGACACATTAAAGTTAACCCCAAGCCATATGTACGATCTCACCCTTCAACATTGCTCTTATTAAACTCTACCCTAAGCCGAACCCTTTCGATGCGTCTGTTTGTCATATAGATGCTCCAGGGAAATTTATCTTATTGCGTTTCTAGTGTTATCGCATTAGTCATTGAATTCATCTAAAATGTGACGTTCTTTCGTTCATAAATTTCCCAAATATTTCAATATCTAGAAAAACGGTTTTCACTTATTCTTGAAGTGTTTGTTTTATATATTATACAAAACAACAGGGAATGAGTGGTACATGCATAATGCATGTATTGTTATTCAAAAACAAAAATATATAAAGGAGCTCTTAGAACCCTAAGGTATAAAATTACGATATCCATATTCAAAACCAATTTACTTCCCCTGTACCATTATCACATTGGTAATTGAAGGACTGCAGAAGAATGTACCTTCTTTAATGCCTGTTTCTAGGGAACGATCGAGAGCTCTTAGTTCATACAAACACACCAAAGCAGAGACGACTTACTCGACTTCCATTTACATCATTCAACTATAGAACGATCAGTTTTCAAATTTGTTTAGGAAATAGGGGCTGAATAAACTTCTCATTATTTTTTTTTGCATAACTTGACAACAGTTAGCAGAATACGGAAACTATTATTTATTTACTCATATTTTTTTTACTATAAATAAATCTTAGTTTCTAATATGTACTTATTTTGTTCTAAAAATCAATACATTAAGCAAAGTAAATACATTTTACTTGTTTTCAAATTTGTACCTGAAATTTTTTTCCAGCTTTACACGATCTATACGTTCAACTTGATGGTATAACATTTCAATGTGGTTTTACGTTACTGGATAATTACATCGAGGATACATGCTTACGTACACTACAATTCCAGAACGTATAAAATTGTACAATACACATGCGTTAAAATATTAATTTCAATTTGCATCCTATAGAAGAAGCAACTGATCCTTTTTCTGAAGTCACAAGCACTTTCTCCAATTTTCGTCATGGGACTGAAGAATATAATGATGTATAAGAGGTGTGCCCAAAATCATCAATACCGCAGAAGACTCTTCATTGTTCCCTTCAATCTTTATACCAATGTGCGCATCCCATAGTATGGAAATTTTTTGATGGAATGTTATCTTAAGTTAGTTTGAGATGTAAACAGAAGATTGGATAGAAAGAGTGGTCTAAGATGTCTATAAGTTTTAACTTTTCTATTATACAGTGTGTACAATTTTTTTAGCCGTATACGAGCTTTGTCAAAAAATATTAATTTTGCTCAAGAGTAAAAATACTATTATTTTTATAATACAGAAGAATTTTGTAATGAAAAGTTGTTTGAATTAAAAGTTACATCTCAATATGAATTACAGCTATTTAGCACGAAAATTCAGGTTTCGAGATTATTCACGTTTTACATTATAAATATTTGCCGTTATAAATTTCAATACTCTTAATTGTTAAAAATATGATAACATTTTCATTGGATCTGACAATGTAAATACGCAATTATTTTTAATTATTTATTTTAGAAATAGGAAAATCCATACCAATAAGAAAAAAGTTTTCCATAAGGTTCCAACTTCAGAATTAAAATGTATTTTCATTAATAAACTTGATTTATATCACCATTTCAGCTTCTGATAAAAGTGGCCGTCTGCGGAAGTTAGGCAATGGAATTGTTCAGCTCAAAAACAAAATTGGTTTGTTTTCGTATAAAATAGCATAAAAAACTGAGATTTTTAAGGTGGATTTTTAAAATTGAACACACTGTATATTATTTTCACATAAAACGTTAAATATATTATTTTTATATTTAAAAATTAGAGAAAGATAAAACATATTAGAAAAATATGTAGTAAGTACTTATTCAAGTAATTTATATAAATATATCTGAAAAATATTAAGTGCATAATATTGCAAAGAAAAAAATGCAAATATGTAAACGGAGCATTTTCCAGAAATATTCCGATACTCCATGGTCAAAGCATTGCCTAAAGGTTAATGATTTACGGTCCGAACCGTAAGTCTGTTATCTTTTATTTCCAAAAATTTTGAGAAATTCAGGTAAAGTTTCCTCCAAGATTTTTTTGATATTTAAAAATTTGGTCTGATAGGACCCCTTCTTGATGGAGTTATTGTGTGTTTTCTTCTTCTACCAAATTTTGAAATATACTTGAGAAAAAGTCATAAGCAGACGAGTTTACAACAAAAAATATTATTAAGAATAATAATAATAATAATAATAATAATATATATTGACCAAATCGATACAACAAAATGTATATATGGTAAGTCAGAATATTACAAACAATTTTACAAGTAGTTTACAAACACATATAAAATTACAAAAATAAATAAATTTCAATATTGTACAGTCTATAACAGCAGTTTTGTAAAAACAAACACTAATCAAAATTAGGAAAATGTAGATAGAATTCATTCACTGAGTAAAACGCTTGCTTTACAAATATTACTCTCAGCATTTTTTTGAAAGCTACCTCACTCTTTACACATTTAAAATGATTTGGGAGTTTGTTATATAAATAAACGCCCATATAGTCTGGAGCGTTACGCACTATTTCTAGTTTCGGCAGGACTAATTGGAAGTTATTATTGGATTTAGTGGAATATTGATGTATTTTACTTCTAGTGTTAAACTTTGATTTATTCTTAAAAATATAGATGAGTAATTCCAATATATATATACTGGGAACTGTTAATAAGTCCAATTGCGCGAAAAGTTCCCTACATGAGTATTCTTGACTGACACCCATCATAGTTCTGATTATTCTCTTTTGCGCTTTAAAAACATCGATACATTTAGCAGATACACCCCAAAAAACTATTCCATATTTGATTCGCGAAAAAACTTCCGAATAGTAAAACTGTATTAATTGTTTCAAATTAAAAAATTTTTTAAATTTTTAAATAAATAACAAATAGAATTCAGTTTGGATGAGACTTCATTACACTGAATATTCCACTGAAGTGTATCTTGAAGATAAATTCCAAGAAATTTGTAGTGGTTTTGATGTTTAATATTAACCCCGTTGGCCATCGCATGAATATTAATGTCTTTTTTGTCTTGAAGAGTGTGAAAAAACATGAATTTAGATTTTGTAGGATTTACGAAGAGTAAATTTTGTTAAACCAACAAGTAAGTTCATTGAGGACGCTATTTAAATTTCTTTCTACCTCAGACTTATTAGTAGAAGTAACAAGAGCAGATGTGTCGTCAGCGTACATAACTAATTGTTCCGTATTTTTTGACGCATAGTGGCATGTCATTTATAAAAAGTAAAAACAAAAGAGGTCCAAGAATAGAGCCTTGAGGAACTCCTACATCAATGCAACCCAAATCAGACGTATAACTCGAAAGAGCATTTCCGTTTTTATGCGAAATACTAACATATTGCAACCTGTTACTGATAAACGAGGACAACCATTGCAAAGCAACTCCCCTGATACCACAAGAATGCAATTTGGTAATTAAAATCTGGTGATTGACTAAGTCAAATGCCTTACTCAAATCACAAAAGACACCGACTGGGCATTTTGCTTTGTTCAAGTTTATAGTAAGGGCGGAATAAAAATTCGTGTATAGTTGTCATTGTAGAATGTTTTGGCGAAAACCATGCTGACATTTTGATATTGTGTTATTTTTCGCAAGAAAACATTGAATCCTTTCGGCCATTGCATGTTCAAAAGTTTAGAAAACGATGAAGTAATACTTAATGGTCTGTAATTCTCACGTTTCAGACGATTTCCTTTCTTATATAAAGGGATACACTTGGATACCTTTAATTTAGAGGGAAAGTGACCCTGTCCAAAGGAAGAATTAATGAGGTGAGTAATTGGTCGTGCAAGTTGATTTGACACGTGTTTTAAAATATTTACTGGGATACCATCTGGGCCACAAGAAGTTTTATTTTTTAGCTTGTGAAACAGTCGCAAAGTGTCGACTTCAGTGTAATCTATTAAATATATGGTTTGGGAACTATGGCTTGGAAAAGTTTCTTCTTGTACATTAGAATGTTGTTAATAATGTCCAAAGGGGACTTAATAAAATAATTGTTTAATGCATTGGCAACTTGTTGTGGATCATTAATAATTTGGTTATCGTTATCATCATTTAGCAATGTGATGTTAGTTTGTACATTTTTAACATTTTAAGTTCGTTAACATATTTCCATGCCGTTTTACTTTTGTTGTTAGAGTCACTAATTTATAATGTAGCTTTTTATTTTTATTGTATACGCTTTTAGTTCTGGAAAGTGCCGTAGAAGAATATAAAGTGATTTCAATTCATGACTAGACTGCTTTATCTGTTCATTAACCCAAGATTTACAATAATTTTTGGTCTTTTGCTTTACTAATGGAAAGCTTACTTCAAAATAGTACATAAAAAATATTTCAAATGCTTCAAATTTATTATCCACATTTGATTCTTTGTAAATCGCATTCCAGTCCTCAAGTGAGAGATTATGTTGAAAATTTTGTAAATTGATTTAGAGTAACGCCTGTAGTATGTATATGTGAAATTTTCCACTTCAAATTGTAATTTAAATAAAATAGCTTTGTGGTCAGAGATGATTGTATCGACTGTATTATATTGAGGTGATAATGTAAAGTTAGTATACACGTGATCAATTGTGGTTGCAGAGGAGTAACCAATTCTGGTTGGATTATTTATATGCTAAACAAACTCCAAAATTTGATAAAACGTTAAGTAAATTAGTTTTATCTGCGGAATTCATACTAACATCAATGTTAAAATCTCCATTTAGACACATTTTGAGACCAGAATAGTGTACTTTATCAAGAACGTTCGTTAATATGTTGAGAAATCGATTAAAGTTTCCAACCGGAGACCTGTAGCAAGTAAGCAGACACAGTTTGCTAGCATTATAGGTAACCATTACACCCGTAACTTCACAAGTTTTCTCTTCACAAAATTTACTCAAATTTAAGTCTTTCACAACAATGTTATTGCTTCTAACCCAGATGGCAACACCACCGTGTTTATTTAAGATCCGGTCATACTGACTACATAATTTAAAACCGTTGAAGTTTATAAAGTTTAGTTTGTCGTCATGACCCCACGTTTCAGTAAGGCATAAAAATTTATATGTTCATTTATAAAGTCGCAAAAAATGATATCTGCTTTGTCCTGATTTAGGCCCCTGACATTGAGACATAGCAAGTCAAAAGTACATGATTTTTTTTGATCTTTATGTTAAGTTTTCTTTGCTCGTGCGTTGTTGAAAAACCTAGATACGTATGCTCCTTGTGGCCATATATCGGGTTTCATTGCTTTATCTATATTATGTAAGTCAATAATTACCTTGAAAGATGAGTAATATTGAGGATATTTTGGAGTAAGTTGCTCACATATCACTTCCGGGAAATGTGGTTTAAGGAATTCCTCCATTTCTATAATTTTAGTCGTTGAACACAATCGAGAGACAAATAAAATGCTTTTTGGAACCGCTTTTATTGCAGAATGCAATTGACTATTCATGCTGCCTATAACACCATAATTACTTTTTTTAGTTTTTTCTTAATCAAAGTGATCTCGTTATCATTAGTTACTTTGGCTAATCCTTTAGCGTTGTCTGAATTATGAATCCTAGTAGATGAATAAAGATTAACAGTCAGATTTTCAAAGGATTTGATACAATTACTTTAATTCTAAACTTGCTGATAATATTCTGATTGAGTATTGACAATATTCATACATTTGTAGATGTTGCACAGTTATATTTAGACCAAGAAAATCGTACCGAGACGTAAGACAAAGTGGTTAGAAAAATTTTGTTTTTTGTAACACGAAGATATACAGGTGGTGCTTTTGAAAACGGATCATAAGTTAATAGTTTTGGTATCAAAATGGACCTAAAATTAGTCTGTATAGCTGTTGCTATTAAGAGTTAGCTAAATTTCACGTTGTTTTCAAAAATTTGTCAATAAAAACAAAAGTAAGTTTTGATAATAAAAGACAAATAGTATTGGGTTGCGTAAACAATCAACATTCCTACGTTTTGACAATAAGGCTAAAAGGAATGTCATTAATAAGCAAATAAAAAACTTTATTCCCAAGGAACAGCTTCGAATGATATTAGAACTAAATTAAATAGGAAAGTTACAATAAATAAACATCGAAGATTACTAATTTTTATTGATGAATTTTCAAAAAGACCGTATAATTCAGTTGATTTCTGATAGCGAGCACTATGCGCAATAATTTTAGCTGCGTTTTGATAACAAAACCATTAATTAACTTAAAAGAGCGACCAGGAATTTGACAGAAAACAGTTCACAATGCTAAATCCCTATGACCCGTTTGCAAAAACACCATCCTGTATATGTATGTCCTCTACAAAAAAAAACTCAAGTTTTATAGAGGCAGTTTTAAATACGTTAACAAAAAAAATTCTCATATAATTTTTTCAAATTTGAAAGAAAGCTTTCTGGTGATTTGCGTATCATGGAAAATTATTTTAAAAAATGGCGATTACGCCTCAATTAAAAATACAGAGGTTTCGTGTTTTCATTTAAGTTATAGAAAAAAAAGTAGAAAACTTAATGTTATCTTTAATAATACAAAGCTAAACCCTAATTTTAATCCAGTTTATCTGGCAGTAACTTTAGATACGCTTTTAATTTACAAAGATCATTTAAAAAAGTCATACAAAAAATGCCCAGTTGTATTGGACTATGCGTATTATTAGTGGAACCATTAAATCTACTCCTCTCAATTGGCTTCCTGTTCCTTGTAATATTACTACATCGAACATTCTACGAAAAGCTGCGTTAAAACGAGAATGGGATAAAATGCCAAATTAACAAAACTTATCAATTTGGAATAATATTGAGAACCCTCCACCTAAAAGACTTAAATCTCGAAGTCCTGTATGGTTGCAAGACTTGTAACGTTCCAAAATTTCAAACATTTTAACATAATATAAAACTTGATACGGGCAGAACCGAGAGAGAGTTTGAGGTACAAAAAAATGGAATAGTAATCCACTAAATCGATTCGTCGGATTGGTAAATTAATAAAAAAGAGCAAATTAATCCTTAATTTAATTTTAGTTTTTGCAAATACATAAGAGTGGTACGAGTGAGTTTTTTGAATAACAACACCCAGTTTTTGACTACCAGTGGCTAAATAGAGGTTTTGCAAATTGGTGGCATTGCCGTCCTTCGTTCATAAAAAAGTGTGGTTAGTCCAATTATTTAATCTGGATGCCCCCGCGTCTCTACCGAACAAAAATCATCAAATTTTGGATGTGCGAAAGAGTTTACAGCGAACATCAGCACTTCGTGAAGATAAGTACTTTGTTGTTTTCGTTTGATAACAAACTTGTATGCATACATTTACGTATAAACCTTTTTTTTTAAATTAATTAATTATTCTTCCTGTTAATTGCTTGTGTCCTTTATAAACTACGGTGTGTTTAATTTAAGTGTCTTAGTTTAATTTAAAATGTTTCTTTGGAAAACATGTTTGTTTAGAATAAGTTGTTTTGGTGGTTTTCAAATTTTTCCACTCTTATTAAAGATAATTTTTAAGTTTAAAAATTTGTGGCGCCCAAGAAAATTCTGACAAACTTATAAGTTAATTTTGATTGTGTTAAATAATGATTTATTTTGAAAGGTAGATATTTCCTCTTATAAGATTTAGTAATTGATTTGTTCTTCGTTGAGGAGGGGCACCAAAAAAAAAAAGTAACGGTTAGTAGTTTACAAAATATCAAAAGAAGCGACGGCTCTAGCGGTACAACCTAGAAAGAAAAATAAAGGAATTTAGTTCGATGTAGCACACTAAATTAGTGGAGGATAAAAATATTTATAGTAGTTAGAGCAGCAGCGTCCGGCTTCGTCGGGGAGTTGCGTGGATTCCTGAATAACTATAAGAATTCTGACTGCTGGTCTAACAAGGCGCCACCTGCTGGATAAAGAAAGAAATAAAACCGACCAACAGGAGATCAACAGGTTTTACTTAAAATCTAATATGCTAAATCAAACACAAACCAGAGAGAGAGAGAGACAAACAATACAGTATAACAAACAAATCTTAAAATATTATAGTAGAGATGTGACAGAAATAGAGAGACTGTCGCATATAGTTACGTGCGTTAGCAGCAGCCTCGCTTACAATAAATCAGGCTTTTAGTTAAGATGTCGAATTTCAGGTAAGCTTTAGTTAAACGCTTGAGTTAAGAGTTCTCATTCAAATTAAAAAGTAGCTGCTATTAAGGCTCTGCGTACACATATCATTTACACACGGCAAGTTACACTAAATCTAAACAACAAAAAAAAGGTTAAGTACCTCCCGCAAACCCAAAAGGCCTTTTGTGTCCGCGACAACCGCTCTAAATTAAGCACCCCAGCCCTTATTGAGCTGATTTAAACAAACTTCCGGTTGACGAGAATACACCGAATAAAAGTTACTTAAATATTAACTATCGAGCCGTTTATGTCATCTGTACTCGAGCTTCATACGCATTATTATTTATGAGTAAGTGATTTAAATACTAAAACTTAGCTGTAATACGTCGAGTGTAGTTCCGGGAATGAAAGTATTCTGCTAGCGACGGTATCGACAGTTCGGGGAAGGTAGATAGACCCAAGGATTCCTCTTAGGGTGGCGTGCGGAGAAGAACAGCACACAAGTGACTCCCTCGCTGGAAGTATGCAACATAGCCAACCTCTGTCGACGTGGTATTCACCGTTGGTCTGCGGCTTGATTACTGCGGAGCCGTGGTGTTGTCGTTCATTAATAGGGAAGGTTCTTAGTTAGCTACTCCAGCACCCTCGAGAGTTATCCCAGTATCGTACACAACGAGTATAAGATGCCGAACACAACGTGCTAAAAGCATATGTAGCAATCAGAATTAAAACAAATAGGAAAGAAACCCAAATACTCACGGTGAATGTAGCCAGATTAAACGTAAACGCCAATTTATATTGGAAATTGTGAAACCCACATTAAATAGTTTTTGGTGAGAATTTCACTTCAGAGAAGATGCTAAAACACCCACGTGTATCAAACGAGAAAGGAAAAATGTCCGCGGTCCGTCTCGAAAATTTAATCGAATTAAATTTCCACCAATAGCAAATTAGCAGCGTGCGCGCCAAGTACGACTTTTCGTCGCACCGTACTACTTGCGACACACGTTCTAAGACGGCTTACGACCTACGTCCTAAATACGAGAAATAAAACCGTAACAATTAAAATGTAAAAAAAAAAAAAATTTGACCGATTCTCCTTGAAATATAATAATAATATAGTAATAATAATAATAATGTGTCTTTAATATTACATTGTACAAATGAATACAAATAACAATGCAAATTATTGTTGACAAGACTTACTCATGGTTTTTAAAAACCGTCACAGGAATTTGCCTCTACTATGTATTTATTTATTTTAAATCTAATTAAATAAATTTTCAAATAGAACCTAACAAAATAATAACTCAATAATTGAACTTACTTATTAGCTCATGCTGCCATCCCGCTTTACAGTAATTTATAATTTTGAAAATTCTTTGAATTTAAACTGTTTATAAAATCTTCAGGAGTTAGTAACCGTTTAGATAAATACAGCAACTTAAATTTATTAAATATCGGACCGACATCGATAAAGTGGTATACGTCTTCTTCTTCTTTTGATTACACAGCAAACAGAGTTTAATGGTTTTGTAAAATTGTATTTATTTAAGTGTAGATTTTGCCTCTAATGTTAAATATCCAGCTTACCCTTAAAATAATAATAACAATTATTAACCGTGGTTACGATATCTTAAAACAATTACTCAACCCATTTGACTTCTTAAGCTTAGGTATATGTTGGTAATGACACCTCAATCTCTAAAATCATTTTACTTTACACTTAAGTCCTTCTTGCTTTAAAATTTTAACCCTAAAAACTCAGAATCAGCGTAAACAGTTTGTATTAGTGTAATGTCCATCATCCAACGTAATTGTCTTAACATTTTTAGGCAATTTTGAACGTTTGTTGTTCTTCTTAACACGACAAACCGATGCTAAATGACCCACTTCTGAACAGTAGTTGCACTTACAATTTTTGTATTTGCAAACATCTGACGTATGGTTGGAATAACCGCATACTTTGCACTTAGATTTACCGTTGTAATTAATCTTGCGAATGTCTGAAGTATCTACTTCTTGTTTAATTTGTACTGGAGCTACACTAGTTGTAAGAAATTTTCTATTGGCTTCTTTGCTAGTCGCCAGATCCACAGCTTTTGAAATGTTAACTCTGAAGGATCGTCTTCTAGCAACCTATCCATCGCAGCACCTTTCTTCATGCCAATAATAAACATATCGCGTAATAAGATTTCTAATTCTTTACCCAAAGTTGCAAAAAGCAGCTAAATTACGTATTCTAGCACTCCAATCCGCAACACTTTCGTTTTCTTTTCTTCGAGCATTATAAAAATCATAACGCTTTGGAAAAGTAGATTTCTTTTCGGGTTGGAAATGTTTTCCAAAACCCCGATTAACTTATCATATGGCACCTTTTCTGGAAGCAATGGTACGCACAAGTTAAATATTAACCGATATGCACTATCACCACACGCATTTAACAGTATCGCCCGTTTCTTGACATCATTAGTAATATCATTAGCTAAGAAATACTGTTCCAGACGCGGTTTGTAAATTGCCCATTCCGTAGTCTGCAAATCGAATTCGCGTAAATGTCCGATGATTACATTATTATATGTAACTGTAGCAATACTTTCTTTGCTAGTTTCTTCTAATGGCATTTTACTAATATTAAGTACTACTTAAAAAACAAAAAATCCCGCTATTTTAAAATTAATCCTCGTCGCCACTGTAATGTCCACGGAATGAAACTCGGAAAAGGTATTTTTAATACGTCTTTATTCTGCATTAACCAAAATGTGACTGAGTATCAAGTTCGAATTCCCCCATTCGTTAAGCGTAAAGCGTGCTTTTAAGTATTGGAAAATCCCATATTACAATTAGTAATTTTCGACAAGGTCGAAATTATTTGGAATTAATTATTTTATTCACAACAATAACGAATAACAAAATTTTCAATTTTTTTGGTTAACATATTTAAACTATCTATTTAAAACGTACGCAGTACTTAGACTTCAGACCTCTTTTGATCTGATATCTGGCTTTTAGTAGTAGTAGTAGTATCCAGCCCTCATAAGCTCATGATAGGTTGCAAAACGTTGGCAACCGCAGTTACCGTTTCGAGACGGTCCAATCCCGGAAGACGTTTTTGTTTTAACAATAACTTTGACCGTGGAGCTAACATGGTATTAACGTATTTTTATTCAGGAAACTTTCAAATTTGTTGGCGCTATCAATTGATTAAGATTAACAAAATTTGCATTTAACAGTTTCCGTCTGATTATAGTTTACGAGACAAAAATTAACAAAAATTAAAATTTTTTTACATACGTTCAATAGTGGTAATAATTTTGACTTTGACAGTTGGTTGGTATTGTTCAATTTTGATTAGGATACTTGACCTTAACTTCTCGTTTATTTGTGAGTTAGATATAGCGATTTAAAAAAAATTACAAGAATTGTTGAAAATGCTTTCCGTTAGGCAATACCTGCAAGTTACAATCAAGAATCACAATAACAGTGATCAAGTAATTTTCGACGAAACAAGCATTTCACTCCACTTACTTCATTTTTAATTTTGGAGTGTAATTGACGGTAATTAAAAAAAAGGTATTTCTTAACGGCTTTGGTTTATAAAAAGAGTCAAAAAACGAAGCCATATTTTTATTCTTCATTAGAAGATGTTTGGTTTTATTCTAATTTTAACACAAAGAGTTATTATTTAACATGTCCAGATAGTGAAGGACTCTTACTATTCGAAGGAAAGGGATCAAAAACAAACTCTGCGGTCCTGTTAAAAGGCAACGTTTCGCTACCGCAGTGGAAGATTTATTAGGCCAGTACCACGATTATATTGTCGAAAAATTTGGAAAAAATATACATATAACAATATAACTGATCTAATCCTGGCACTGGCCCGATGAAGCTCCCACTGCGGTAGCGAAACGGTATCTAATTACGTACATATTTTATTTTAGTTTTTTAAATTTGTAAATAGACTAGAAGAGTACACGTCGGTAATTTAAGGGAAAAAGCGGTTAGAATAAAAAGAAATCGTTAATTCCTTAGTTTTTGTGCATTATTCGTTACGTAGTAATAATAAATTTCTAATGAACGTTTATAAAATAAATTGCATTTCAATTTAACTATATTACCAAAATAATAGGCGTATTATTTAAGTTAAATGTAATCATAAAAAGTGTTTTATATTGATTTCTTTTTTAAATAATACCGATAAATGTAGCATAAGTATTGCAGTGGAATTAATATTTAAAAAATTTGCATGGTATGATTAAGTAATGCAAAGCTTCTTCTAGGTGATGCTTGCCTCCCAAGTTGTGTTAGTCTCGCTTTTCTCATGAATTTACATCGTTTGTGGTCCACGCGCATAATACTTCGATTTCGTATTAAATTATTCCTTGTGTTTGTTAGGCTGTCATGCCCGCCCCTACATTTAATCACCAACCCCACTAGAATTTTCCAAGAATGTAACGTAATCAACTAATAGCATCACAAATTATAACATCTATTTATTTCCTTAGATAGTAAATACCCATTATCTATACTGTAGATTGTTCGAGAGAGTTAAACAGAAAATTATTTTAACAATGTTTCTTAAATGGTAAGAAACAATCGGTGATTAATTGCGCTTTAACAGACTTGCAAATTAGTATAAATGTCTAATTACTTGTGCCATTACTGATTAAACAGCTGATCTTTCGCGGTCTCGCGACCTAAAACTTTGAGCTGCAGCTTTTGCATTAATTAACATTTTGATGTGAAACGTAGGTTTACAAACCTCTATGTATATTTTAATGAACCTTGCATACGGTTATTCTAAAACACAATATAATTTGTATTAGTACGTAATTGTAGTGGTTGAATAGTAATTATTCTTTGGTGCTCAATGATTGTAGTTAGTTTTTACTATAATGTATGATAACTTAGATAATGGAAATAATAGAATTGCAAATTTCAATTACACTGTATTAAGTTCAAACACAAATGTACATTTAATTACAGAAGGATTACTGAACAAAGCTCATAGAAACCACTATTATTTCAGAGACCGTAAAACAACTAAAAAAAATTATTATTGACGTAGTCAAGGCAATGTATTTTAAAAATAGCATTGTGATCCTACTATTTGTAGCCTAAACAAATCAAACACACGTATAATTTTGTTTGTTAATCAACCTGTTAATCTGTTTGTAATCAAATTCTGATTATAAAATAACATAATGAATAAATATTATTATACTATAACAAATACAATTTACTTTCGTAATTCCTATTTTGTTTATCGTTCATTTTCAAACGTATTTATAAATTAAGATCAAATAATTAATATTTACATTATTTATATAATTCTATTCTAGTAAAAAACCAAATGCTTGTTAGTAAATGTATATTGAATGAATAGAGTACCTGAAGAAAAAGAAAGCACAAAAAACTCAACTGAAAATGTCTTAACATGTGATAAATTGAGAGCCTAGAAACCATGTTGTAAAAATTTAGCAAAATGTATATAGGGCAAACCAAAGGAAACTATCAAAACTCGTTTTAATGAACATTTAGCTCATGTTAAATACCATAATCAAATGTCCAGTGTTTTCAAGCAAATGGACTAGATAATATTAAATTAATTAAGAAATTAGATAATTTGAACTAACTTGTTTAATATGATAATTACAGTTTTTCCAAATTATTTAATATTATCTAAATCATAACAATGCGTCACAATCATCGGTTGCCTGGCATACATACATTAAGAAAACTACCACATAAAAATCAGTGGTAATTTTTCGAAAAATTTATTCGGAATAACAAGAAGAATAAAGTACGACTGTAATTAGGTAAGATAACACTGTAAACAGTGGGTTTTGTTGCATAAAGTCTTATATTTGATTCAAAAAGTCTTTACCTCGCTTATTGCAAATATGAAGTCTCCTTTCCAATAGCAGCTCTAGTTATTGAGATATAAAGGGAAAAAAATTATAACCAAAAATATCAGTTTTTAAGCAAAAAATTTATTACTAAATCTGCTCTGGACAGAATTTCCTTTTGTATGTTCAGATTTATTAGTACTACCTCAGCAATAATTAGCCTATTGTATTCGTATTTCAGTAATCTTGGTATCAATCTTCCAATGTGCAAATGTTTTGATGCAAGCGTTCTACCTGTTCTTCACTCAGATTTTCAGCGAAGCGGTCAAATGGCTGAAGAGTAAACTACCTAGATGCTCATATAGCGCCGAAGTTGCATTAATTTCTCAATACGTTGTTGTTAGCCGGTTGACTATTTATTTCCTAAGAAATTCCTCACTATCCAAACTAATTTATTCCACGCATGGTATTGTTTAAAACATTCTTGAAATGTACTTAAAATATTCCCCACCTTTGTTAAGAGCATACTAGCCGTAATTTAATATGCAAGAAAGTCCACTGTTCAGATTTAGTTCTGTTGTCTCATAAACATCTGAAATAAGGATATTTCCTGTACCTCCTAGCTGGTCCAAGAGAAAACTTACTATTTTTAGATCTACGCATATAGCCCTTATGTTCTTTGTATTTTATTTTCTTCATAACTAACAATATCGTAGAATATTCTTCATTAAGTTTGGTTGAATCTGCAATAGGTAGGGAACCAAGTTTATTACCATTATGCATATGCATTCTGAAGATTCTTGCGATGTTATACTGAATGCAGAAAAATAACAGTCATCCTGATGGTAAAAAACTCAACATAGCTCTTACATGATAATTATTCAGTAAATTTAAAATATTAAAATTTCTTTTAATGTGTAATAAAATTTCAATATGTATGTCACATGCATGTAAATGTTAATAATTTGTGTTTAAAAAAATATTTTTTACACGACATATTAGAAAACGGACGTTTCTTCTCTACAAATATTGAGGAAAATTTGTTTTCCTCCAATAGCGAGAAAATAATGCCGTGTTACAAAAATGCCTCTTTAAAAAATGTAAGAATGTGTTATTAGAACTATATGCGCCTAGTAGTTAGTTAAATAATTTAATTTAGTATTCAATAAGGTTTGTTTAATTTAATATCTTATATTTCGACTCTTAAAAATTGCTATCCTACATTTATTAGTTAGAATTACGCGACTGCGCTGTGACAGATTGAGACCACGCCGATACTACAGAATACTGTAGCGAGACTATTAGTTACGTTTACATATTACTTCTTTCATTAGGTTGTTTTTGGGGAATGTCGTGGAAAAAATGTTGTGTCTAACACATGAGGAAAACCTTTTTCCACTCTCACTCTAATGCCTCCCTCGCTACGCTCGTGAGGGAACTCGACTCGAGTGGGAAAAAGATCGCTCTCCTCACTTGTTGGACAAATAACTATTACACGATTCACTTTTTTTTAATTTAAACATTATACGAAGCGCCCTTTTCTGTAATACAAAGACTCTATTAGCTGTGTAAGAGTTACCCCAAAATTGACATATATCTTATAATTGAAACTAAATTTGAAAATAAAATAATTTAATTGTTTAGGTACTTACGACAGGTACCAGCCTTTTAAAGAACAAAACATGCGCTGCTCAACTTTTACTAATACAATTTATGTGAAGTTTCCAAGTAACTACTTGGACAACCGATTGATGAAGGTAACATGGGTTATCGGTTACTAAAAGTTGCGCTAGTAAAATAGTGTTCGGATAAATCATTAAATGGCTAGTAAAAACAATGAAATAGATTTTACTGCAGAGACTGAGTACTGACATTGCAGAACAGAGTTTTATAGCAGAAAAAGACAAGCAGAAGGCAAAACAAAAATAAAGAAACCTCAGCAAAAAGAGGAAAACGACATGTTGGAGAAATTAACATAATCAATTGAGAGTAAAACAATTACTGATGACCTAATAAGCGAGCAAGCTAATTGATGAAAAAAACATCTTAAATTTCCTCCATTTGCCATCGTAGTGCACCTTCTTTACTTATGAAATAAGTAATTAGCTTTCTTTGCGGGCATTTCTTTATGCGAGTCTAAATTAAACAGCCCTCTACAGTTAGTGTGTCTTTAATCATGTATAGAAAATTCGCCACTTAATCGCACTTATACCAAATCAACATTCAATGTTCCTATATACTCTACATAGCGTGTAATTGAATACTCGTTACATCAAACATTTTCCCAAATATTGTCTAAATAAATTGCTAGACAGTCCAAATTTGTTCCACTAACAAAAATGTACTTTTACGAATATCGCTTGAAGTTAAAGTATAGCGATTTTTTTGCTTTTATATATTTACCGTCTATTCAACCTAAACAGTGAAAACAGTTGGTTTCTCCAAAGTGCTGCGGTGGTTGCAAGCCAGAATCGTTCTGTCAGTTGTGAAAAGCAGAATGGGTTTAACATCCTTCCAAATATACTTGCATATTTGGCGGGCAATGACTAAGATGGAAAGCTGATTTATTGTATATTGTGAGTGTAGGTCACACATTTTTGCACCGGACCAAGTACCTAAAAATAGTTAGTCTGGATTTAGTATATTCAATGAATACTTACTTCAACAGTTCTTAAGGTTTTTTCAGTTACAATGGTGCAAAACGGAATAGAAGGAATTTCGTGCATGTAAAGCTGTTTAAGAAAACTGTAACAAATGGATCAACGACATCAAAGAGGAAACAGTGCGTTTCTATTTTTTTCTTTTTGGAGACTATAACCATAAAATGTACTAAGTATTATTATTTTTTTTCTTTTTAATTACATAATGAAGCATCAAATAGGGTTTGTAGCTCCCATCTACGGTATCGAAGTATTATTATAATGTAGGTAGGTACACTCTACATATTTTTGTACATATTAATGCTTTTTAGGAATGTCAGTATATTTTGTATTCTTTGCAGTTTAGATAAATTTTTTTAATTTCTGGCTTTATATTGTACAGTCTATGTAGTCTGTGTTGGACATTAAACTGGGGAGAATCACAAAGTATGTGGATAACGGTAAAATATATTACACATATGGCATTTAGGTCAATTCTCTTTTTCAGCCAGATGCTGGTGTGCAATAGCTGTATGGCCGATGCGCAACCTGTGAGTAATCACTGTTTCTTGCCTAGATAGTTTAAGTACAAGATAAGCAGATCTCACGTCTGGTTTTATGGCGGTGAGTTGGGTATTAGTTCTAAACCATTGTTCTTGCCAATTATCTATAATCTTGTGCTTGACAGTATGTTTCAGGTTTTTTCGTTTCATAGACTTTACATCTACTACTAGTTGTGTCGTTGCACAGCGGGCAGTTTTATTGGACTCTTTATTACCCATTACACCTATGTGACTTGGAGTCCATATAAATGTTATTTGGCATTTCTCTTGTACATGTTTAATTAGTGCTTGTATCCTCTGAGTTATAGGATCCATGGTATAAATATCTCTCAATCCTAACAGAACACTCATCGAGTCTGTGACTACGACACATCTCCCACATTTACACATATTAAACAGTAGAGGAGAGCTTGCCAGATGGCGTACTGTTCCGCAGTATATATAAATGTGTTCTTGTCGAGCGTTCACGAATGAGATATATTATTTTCAAAGAAGGTACAACCCACCCTCTTCAGTTTTGGAACCATCTGTATAAATGAATGTTGCCTCCCAATATTTGTAGCAGAGTTCATTAAAAGCCTGTTGGTATGACGTTTCTGGCAGATGTTGTAGGTTAAGTATTATATGTATATCGGGCATTGTCCACGGCGGTATTTCGTTCGGGCCTCATTAATTAATTTAGGGATATGTATATCATTTCAAAAACGTACACCACTAGGTCGGGTTAAAGTCGGTCTTAGCGAATATTCGTTTTGAGCTTTAAACAGACATCTATAGTTTGAATGATCGGGGTGTGCCTGTTTCCCTGACATGTAACCTGCAATTGAAGTGGCCCTTCTCTGGTTCAACGACATTAATATCGTTTTACAGTATAGGTTCTCCACCGGACTAGTAGAAAGCTCCTATGCAATAACGCAGTCCCAGGTAGTGTACAGTATCTAAACTTTGTAATAAGCTGCTACGCGCCGACAAGTATACTACGCATCCATATTCTAGTTGTGATAATACGATAGCCCTATAGATGCGTATCAAGCACTTTGGTTCTTCTCCTCATTTTGTATGAGCTAAAATTTTAATTACGTTCATCGATCGACAACATTTATCCTTTAACAAGGATATGTGCGAAGTCCACGTTAGTTTGTCATCAAACGTCATACCCAAAATTTTGTATGACGCAGACATCTAATGACACGGCCTTTTATCAACAGTACTGGATCATAGTGCAGAGTTCTAAGCCTACAGAAGTGCATGGAGCTAGTTTTTTCTTCAAAAAATATAAAAGCCAGGTTTTCTCCATTTTTAATTAATTTATTTACAGACTCCTGCAGTTTGCTTGTTATTTCTCCTACACTTTTACCCAAATCTATAATCGCCAGGTCATCTACACATAGACATTTATAAACACACATGTCTACATCTGCAGCCAAGTCGTTAACAGCAATAGCGAACAAGGTACAACTCAGGATAGAACCTTGGGGTATTCTATTTTCCAGGATACGAGAAGAAGACAGATGGTTCCCCACTCTTACCCGAAATCGGCGGTGGGTAAGAAACGATTTCATGAAACTCAGCATGTTACCTCGACCAAGTATTTCCAATTTTTAAACGTATCGTAGATGTGATTTTGCAGTATTACGAGATGGTCAAAGGTCGATCTGCTCTTAGAAAAACCTGCCTGATAAGATGCTAATAAATGGTTCTTTTCCAGGAACCATTGCAATCGACTATTTCTCATATTTTCCAAAAATTTACCCATGCGGTAGGTAAGGCTAATAGGACGGTAACTCGCTGAAAGAGTGTGCTCCTTAGAGTACTTGAGTAATGGTATAACAATGGCTTCTTTCCATTCCTTGGGGTAAGTACCTTCATTACAGAGCTTGTTAAAAAGTTCTAACAACTTTTCTTTTTCAGGTGACAGATGTTTTAACATTTCATTTGAGGTAGTGTCTGGATCTGGAGAAAACAACTTCAAGTCGTTTAAAGCTGCATCGACTTCTTGAATGGATAAAAGTAAGTTGTAATCATATAGTTTGTTAGGATAGGCATCTAGTTCAGTTTCTCTTTTCAGCTTAGTATCAAGGAATGTTGGCTGGTAGTTTGCCGACAAGCTGACGCTTTCAAATTGCGTGGCTAAAGCTTCTGCCATTTCTCCGACATCTTCCACCCGTTGATTGATGGTTTATCTCCATACAGGTAGGTATATTCATTTCAGGCTTACCTATCACAGCCTTGACCTTTCTCCATACATCCCTCAAATTTGCATCTGACGTAATGTATGACGTGTATGCATTTCAACTTTTTACATTGTAAAACGACTTTTATTGATTTCGCCCGGGTTTTTTTAAAGGTAATTAGATTGGAAAGAGTGGGCTCTTTTCAAAATCGGTTAAAAGCTCTTTTTTTTTGCAGAAATTGCGTGCTCAACCTGCAGACACCACAAGGGTACAGCTTGTTTAACTGGACCACCTGCAGTATTTGGTATGCTTTTATCTACAGCTTTTATAATTGCCTGAGTTATATGTTCTAAACTTGCAGATTCTTAAGCAAACAACTGTTTCCGAAAACTGTTCCAGTCCGCCTGTTCAGTTTTCCATCTTGCATTGACAAGGCCTTGTAGGTTTCTATGACAATTGGAAAATGGTCACTGTTGTGTAAGTCATCTTCAACCCACCACTTTAAGGATTATTATTATTAAACAGTACGGCCAAAAACTACCAGAAAGAGAAAAAATAGTGCTGACGAGCTAATTGCTGAAAAAAAGCAAATTGTTTCTCTTGTCTTTGCTTTCCGAAATAAAACAAGTTGAAAATACAAGGCATTGTCGCAACGAACTTCGTATTATCCAAATATAGGAAAGAATGGCAAGGTTATAATAATTGCCTAATAGACCAGTCATTGCTAACTTTCTATTATCCAAATATGTACCACACTTGATTTTGGACATCATTTGTATTTTTGAAATAAACTTAATTTCCCGAGGGCATCGGGTATCTGTGTTGATTTTATGGGGGATAGGATATTTCAACTCAGCTATGCCAGAGGAGTCTAAATATATGCCACACATTGATTTTGGACGTATTTAAAATTTTGGACACCAAGCTGAATCGATTGATGTATCACACAATGATGTCCGACCTATTAGAAGGCCTCGGACGGATGGACACACGGACGACAAATCGATTTCATAAACGAACGAAGTTCGTTGAAAAGTACCATACAACAACTCATATTAGCATCGTGGAAACTTAACAACAAATGCTCCATCACGATTCGGCGCATTTACCTTCACGACATTCACCCAATCAAGCTCCAGCAACAATTGGCATATCCTGGGTCCATTTCAAGGTCAAAATTATCCAAAGTTTTAAACCATTTAATTCTTCAATTTGTTAATTTTTCTGGAACAATTCGAAGTTAAAAAAAAAATATTTTTTTCAAAAAATTAAGCGTTGAAAATGTGAGCTTTAACAACAAAAAATTGGACAAACAAAAAAAAATTTAAAAATTAAAAGAAATCGTGGATTTGTAAATATCAAAAGTTCTCTTAAAGCTAAAGATTAAATTAGAATAAAATTCTCTGTATTTTTTATAGTTTACTTTAAAAAAATAGTGGATCTTAGAGATTAGAATTCTATATACAATGTGTCTATTTCAGTTGGCAATATATGGGAAACTTTTTTATTATTCATTTTACGAAAAAATTCTTTATAAAAGTTCTGCATGTTCTAAAATTTAAAATATAATCATCAGATAATAATTTTTTTCAGTCGTATACGAATTATGAATTTGGTACAGGAGTAAAGTATCTTTATTTGTAACAATATTGAAAACTGTAATTATAAAGTTGTTCGACTATAAAAAACTACGAGTATGTTATAAAATCCAATTACATTTTTCTACTTAAAAAAGAATTTTTTTTACAAATTTTTCTCAAATTATCGATAACGAACATTAACCTTTTTATTTATTACAAACAAGATAACACATTTATTTATAAAAAAAATTAATACTCATTAAAATAAAAATACGTCAACAAAATGGTTCAACATATCCGCCTTCTCTGTCAATTCAGTTATTTGCACTATTGTAGACAAAAAAAAGAAGAAAGAAGAAAAAACTATTTTTATTTAATAGGATGTAATCTCAAATTGGAACGTAGTTTTTAGTTCTGGTCAACCTTTTTTAATAACAAATTTTGATATTATTAAATATAAAGGTACTTTACTCTTGAGTAAAATTTTTTGACAAACCTTGTATACGACTGTAAAAATGTAACATCTGATAATTGTATTTTAGATTTTAGACAATCCAATTTTATAAATTAATAATAAAAAGTTTCTCATATGTTCCTAACTTAGGTAGACATACAGCATAGTTCACAAATATTAGGATTAATAAACATTTCATCACTCTCAGAATTTTGCAATTACAACGACTGGATAAACTTCCACTACTTCATGAAATAAATGTTAGATGCATACTTAAAACACGTGATATCCATAAAATGTCAGTGAAATTCTATAACAAGAGGAAGTAGAATACAACATTAAAGATGACGATACATTAAAGCAACGATGCGAAGCATAAGAATGGATGGGGAATGCCAAGATAATACAATATTCCAGGGGAAACTCAACCGCTATGAGACCAAACTATATTAATTGATATCTGTTTCCGACGTAAGCCTAATGCAGTCCCAACTCGAATTAAATCAAACTTTTAAATTAAATGTTTGTAAAGAAACTTACCACTCAATCGTCAACTTTGAATTTAAGATTTAAAACTAATATTTGCGTTGACATCAAATGTTTCCTATTAATTATTAACGTCTACAAAATTAAAGGTGTGCTTTAGTTAATTAGGTGTAAGTAGATTTGTGACGAGGTACAAAATAAACACGTGCACGATTGAAACTTACGCATTTAGGGAAACGTAAAAGCAGTATTAATTAAAATTTGAAAACCAATTTTGTACTGTAAAATATCGTTAATTTCTAAAGTAGTTAATTAAATGTTTTCAAGGCACGACTTTGATATTTCGAAGGTGCGTACGTATCAAACATCATTCACTCTGTTGATTTACTACCGCTTGTTTACCTAAAAACCGTTTGTGTACTATGCGGTAGAGTTACGATAACTCAAATATTTGTTCTCAATATTCGTATTTAATTATATGTTCCCGGATCCAGACATCAAAGGTAACCGTGACATACAACCTGTTCATTTGAAACCAACCAGCTTTTTATTTATCTTCATTAATTAAGATATAACTAAAAGTATTTATCTAAGCTAATTAAAAATTATCAGTGATACGTGCACAAAGTTTTAAAATGTCACAAAAACAAGTAAAATCCTGAAAACGTACAGCCATTAATTAATATTTATACTCTTATTTAAACCATGCAAAGTACATTTTCTGTTTACAAAGTCGTGATAACCATATAGGCAGGTTCAAATTTAATTACGCTCACGTGCGGTTTAACAAGTAGGAGAGACTTTTTGGATTCCATGTATATTGGATTTATAGCAGTCACGTTGTTATTGTTGTAACTTTTTACCAAGTTTGCAAAGGGAAAGTGTATTTCATGGCGAGATCCTTCTTGTTCGTATAAAAAACAACGCTTTTTATAATTTAATTAGCTGCAAACTTTACTTACCTATATGTTTATGCTATAACAATACTTTCCCATGTGTAACAGTGACAGTGACAGACAACGATAAAAATTTCTAATGTAATTGCAATGTTTTTGTACATTTTAAAACGTTTAAAGCAAGTAGGTTAAACAACGAAAAATTACAATTACATACGTCCCAAGTAATACAAAGCATTATGTAAATGTTAGTCAACAATATTAATAAAATATTGCCGTATTACCCAAGTTTCACTGGAACATTGTCCTCGAAGCTCTGTTCGTCTTTATTATTTGTCTTCTAAAAATTATACTTTAGGTATGTTTCATGCGACAGGATGTACTTTTAATGTAATATTGTTTGACAAAAAACTTTCAATAAATTGTCGTGGTTCTAATTAATCTACACCCGGTAGCACAAATATTTGAAATAGCATCGTAGTTCGACAGATAGTATTAGTAGAACAATTAAATTCAAAGTTCGAAGAAGAAATTAAGCAATTTGGCAAGAATTCAATCATAAAAGAAACCGTTTAATTAGTGCAACCAGAAGCGTTGTAGATCTACAAAGTCTAGCCAACAATAATTACAAATACATTAACAAAATTCATCTGCTGAACTAATAAAATCTTAATCACAATTTTAGTTAACATATTACCAAAAACAGTGAGTAGACAAATTTTATTAAACTCACAAACTCAAGCAATTATTTAATTGGTGTTGAAATTAAATTTTGATTGCTTGACATTTTGCTTTCTTAACTTATGATAATTAAGTGTAGAGTTTAACGTTCATGTAAACTAAAACCTAGTTTTGTATAATTTTGATTGGATGAAACATACAATTCAGATACATTTTTTAATTTTGGACAATTTTGTACTCTTTGGTACTGTTTTGGCCGTATAACAATTAGGGGAGCAGGCGACGCAGAGATTTGCACGGGTTTTTAACGAATTCAATCTTTGTTTCTGCCACTTCGAAAGGGATTCAATCGCTTTAAATTTGTTTGAATCTGCTAACTGTAACTATTTTTATAAGGTATACTTCAGATTCTTCTACTTGGTTACTGTGTTACTACTCGTACACGTATATTATCTTTACTTAAGTAATTTGCCATAAGGTAATTATATACTTAATTGTGGAAGACTTAATGTCTCAAGACAAATTACTATCACTAGACGGTGTCTTATCAATTCTTGTATGTATTGTTCTCCAAGTAACTTTAACTACTTTAACGAATCACTTTAAAGGTTAAAGTGGCAGTTAAAAAATATCTATTGATTTCATTCTAAGCTAGTTTGGTTAAAATCGCCATACAGAAAGTGGTAAGAACTCGTCTCGTTCTGTATCAAATGTTATTTATGTATTGTTAACGATTTATTTTTGTGCGTCGCTGATATAAATTGAACCATAAAGAGAGAACAAGATATCCTTAGCTTTTAGTGTTTTATATTTATTCTATAATTATAACCAATTAAACAAAAATACTATTTTATAAAATAAGTAACATTAAAACAAAAGAAATCTATTAACAAAATAGCCAGCTAATGCAAAGTTTGGGTTAGAATTCAATGTATTTAAGAAAACATTTATACCTATCAACTTTTAGGTTATATTTATAATCAAATTATGATGCAGAGTCCCACGCAACCACGCGTTATTTTTCTGCACTTTTTGTTGCCCTGTAAAAATAATTAAATCAATTCAATTCGGCCTGCCCATCCCAATTTTTTAGTTGAACACTCGTTATGTTCCATAAATTATACGCAATATGATAATGAAATTATTAACTCTAATGCAATAATAACTAAGTGAAAGCTCCATACTGATTTACAATAGTAATAGTTGTTTAAACCTATTTGTAATTCCTCTATATATTAACTTGAAATTCACTATTAATTTCAGCAATAAAACAACCACACCGTGCTGTAATTTTCGAAGTTACACTATTTCAGTTAATATCGATAAATTCCAACTAATAAATTAACAGTTGCGACTTTTTTTCACTAAATAGAGATTTAGTTGCTTGCAACTGCTTTAGAATTTAGATTAATCTATTTCTATTACACACACACAGTAAACAATGTAGTGACGATTTAAAACAAACAATTGAAAAGAAATTCATTACAATATAAAAATTAAAAAGAAACAAAGTATTATTTTTGTAAAAAAATATTTAAATTTTGCTTTGAAACTTGTATGTATACGTTCGACATAAAAAAGCTTTTATCTAACTGCGAAATAACCGTTTCGAAAATGTGGAACGTACCAGAAGCGTATAATGTGTGTTTGTAAAACTATTTAATTGTTTTAAAATATAAGGTAAATAAATTCATAAATTAAGAACATGAGTTTAGAATTTAATTGTGTCGTACCAAATTTGTATGAAAAATAACCAAGCAGACGAAGGCTCGTACTTGAACGAAGAAATTGTTTGATGAATTAAAATCACAGTCGTTTAATCGATATGCATTTCTAACATGCAACATTACTTCCTGCAATTAATTAAACGCTTGACAGCAATATTAAACGCCATAATTCGATTTTTACATTTTCAATTTATATGTTTATGTGAATTTGCTGAAGGACTAAAATAAATTACATTTTTACAGGTGTTTTACAACCACTAAACATCCGCATCGGTAATAAAAATATGTAGCTGCTATAAAATTGTTAGATGAGCCATAAACATGTCAGACTTAGTACAAAATACAAAAATGTCTAAGTTTTACAACGATTAATTATCAATTACAGCCTTTCCCGAGTTTTATTTTCCAATGCGATGAATTTTAAAAATCGTCCAAAAGTGGGTATTTATTGGAAAAGTGGCGACAAATGTGTGTGGAACCCTAAAAGTCTTCGAAGCAATCGAATTCATTAATAATTCCGCTGACCATCCACAAAGAATACAATATGTATGTACTTTGGAATAAGTAAGTTGGTGAATTGGTTACAATTGTAAATAATTCAGTTATTCCAGAAAAGTTATACGTACGTCTGCTTAACTTTAAGATTTAAACTTTCACGGTTGTATTACAATGCTGTACTTTTCAAACGCAGCTTTTTTTTCGAACATTGATTGTAAAGCGTTGTTCCTTTACACTCGTTTATGATATTGTAAAATTTTACATTTTTACAGAACTGCCTGCACTTAATTTTATAGTCTGTTTCGTATTTACAAATAACGTTGTAAATAAAGCAGTTTATAAAATTTTTGAAATTCTGCAAACGGTAACTCGAGATACAGCGGTAAATTTTACAACAATGTTTTGTACCTACACTGCTGTATAGGAATTAGTGGTTTCTGCTGAATGCTTATGCATTTGCTTTTAATTTATGTGTCTGCGACTTTAAACACGATGTGTGTATTTAAAAACAAATTATGAAAGAACGTCTTCATAAATCTGTCTTACCACAAATAGAAAAGCACAAGCAATTAAACGAAGCATGAGACGTACCTACTTCATACAGCTATCTTTATTTTAATGCAATTTATGCGTCTGTAACACGATACCGATATGTATTTTCCATTACGAAATGCTTAGTACAGTGAGAAGTATACCTTAAAAATTGTACAATTCAGACTTTGCAGTAAGAAAAATGAACCTGTCAAGGGTCATGAGCATGAGAATAACAAGCAACTGTTATGGTCCTAAAAAATCGCAAATAATATAGAGCTTTCAACAAGCATTAAGAGCAAACATAATTCAAAACCTTGACAGCCGCGCAATTACAAAATGGCCATAATTCGTTTACGATCCTCACTCAAAACCACTTCATTTCATGCCGTGAATCTTAATTTTCATATGATTTAGTTTCACAATAAAAGGATTTCTTTTAATTTGCGGAAGATGTCAAGTTCTCGTTTCAAATATTCGTCTGAAGCAATTCGCAACGAATGCAAGTTGATATGCAAGAAAAACTAATATTGGAAAGTTGCAAATCGTTGACCTAGCCAACAATATTTTTATTTAACTAAATAAATATACGGTTGATCTTACCGCTAAATAAAAAAAATTATTTCAATCGGTGAATTTTTACTATTGACAATTTTATTTATACGAACAAAAATTAATTATACTCGTTTCAAAATTAATTTAACGTAAATTCTACTAATGTCACAGTCATAGCGGGATACTCTGCGGGAGATACACACAATGAAAAACCACTTTGGTACAGAATTTTCGAGAAACAACTATAGTGGGAAAATAATTACAACCGTCCCCTAATTGTGGGCATTCTCTAAATAATCAGAGGGTGTTAATATAATAAAGTTGAGATGTATAAACAAGTGTCTAAAACTATCGAGTACTTTGGATATTAAACACAACTAAATATTATGCTAATCATAAAAAAATATGCCAGAACCGATGTTCAACATTCTTTAACTACAGTCTAATAGAAAAGCAACATATGCAACAGCAATTTATCTTTTCCGAATGTTGTTATTACTTTTACTTTAAACAATGGAAAATATATTAATTTGATTAACAAAACTATAATTACCCAAATTATTTTCCGCTGGTGTCGATCTACTTCCTGAGTATATAACATTAATAAAAAGGAAGACGGATAATTGCACAGTCGTTGAATCAACAACAGTCTTTAGCACAACGCAACCAAAATCATGTACTGTATGTCGGTTATTTCTGAATAAGATAGAGTTCGTTAATTTTTGGAATAATATCAGACAGTTTTATATTCCGAATTTCTAAAAGGAAATGTTTAAGTGAGAAAGAAAGTTAAACTTATAGTAAAATGCATATAAACAATCATTGTCTTCAAAAAATATTTTCAAAATTTGATTATAAAACAGTAATTTCTAGTAGTAACAACTTGCAAAATCTTTTCTCCACTACTAGCTGTGAAGTGGACAATTATTGCGTCTCTTAGCCAACTGAGAAGTTGAATTTCTCTATTAGTGGTTAATAATTTTTTCTATTGTTGACCTAGGTTAATAATGGACAAATTCAATTTTTTTGAGAATCTAAGAATAGTTGTTTAACAAAAACGAGTGAAACATAGTTTTGTATATCCAGGAAATTATTATTAACGAATTTGCTGCTTAAAATTACCTAACACGATAAAATTATTGAAATAAAAAAATACCATTAGTTTAAAATTCGCGCCCCCATCCCATAACCGCAAATACATAACCTGAATTTATTTATTTATTAAATATGATGGTAAAATCAGTTTTTTCAGGTTTCCGTTAACATCTCTAGCTATACCAAAACTACTCAAGCTTGCAGCTCAAATACTCTTAGGTAAAGAAAATTACGGAAGAACATTCTTAAATTGCAACGTGAAAAGAAAGCACTTCAATTCAACTTGACATCTCCCAACGATTACTTCCCGAAAGCAGAGCACAAATTGTGACAGCCCAACTGGACTTAAAAAATAAACCACTAAGAAGCAGAAGATATACAGAGGCATACAAACAATTTTCACTAAAATTATATTTTACGAGCCCCAAAATGTTAATTTTAAAGTAGGTTTTAAATTTTTTGCCAGCTCAAACTGCTACGTGATCATGGTTAGAGTTATATATAAAAATTTAAACAACCCTTGTGCTACATCTTTATAAATACGATATGTAAAGGTGACAAATTGAAGTCGATAGTATTAGACTGCATAGAAAAGCTACAACTACAATGCGGTGCCAATGTTAGGGGCAGTAGTAAAATTTTCGAAACCTAATTAAAGAATAGATGTACCACCGGAAAAACCATACCTTCTCGATAAGAAAATCTATTATTTCTTCAATGTCCCCTATTTATTAAAGTCGGTGCAAAATAACTTGATTAAATACGATATAATCTTCAATAACAAAAAGCATCTTGGAAAGACATTAAAAATTTCTACATGTCAGACAAATCTAAACCGCTGCGATTGGCTCTAAATCAACTAATTTACATATTACTCCGAATAATTTTCAGAAAATGAAGGTGAAATATGCCACACAAGTGGTTAGAGAATCAG